>VICI01004471.1:0-10938 GCA_019593645.1 Akabosia matsudoensis
GAATACGGTTAAAACTTATGAAAAATTATGCTAGTCTTTTTTATGAAAATTATTCAGAATCATATGCTGAATGGAGCATATGATTGTAAATACACGTCATCTTTCCAAGATTTTGAGTCGTGCAAGTTTTTTAGGTAAACAAATCACAGAAAAAAAGGCTTTCTCTGTGTCCTTCTTTTATTCGTCCATGGTTGTATAGATTAAATGTATTCGTAATTTCAATTCTTTACAGTTGTAGCATTCTAAAATTATGCGTAATAGGTTTGATCAAATCAGCTTCAGACATTTTCAGCAAGGCTCATGGCTTTGGTATATTATTCCATTCCCTAATCCTGTTGTTTGTGTGCATGCACGCGTTAAGATTTCAGATACAGGCGGTAGTACTTCACCTCATTGAAAGTTTTGAATGTAGCTTATTCCAATTTGTTATGGCAAGTGTAGTATAATGGCAAAGCAAACAATGATTGAACGACCAGATGCGGCCGTTGATAAAATTACATCACTCGCTGGCTGAAACGAAATCCGCAACTTTCTTCACCCGGCATGGCAAACCGAGCTGTCGTGTGGAATAATGAATGGGAGAGATCCATGAAGGAATGTGTAAGGAAGATTGTTGATTTCTGATAAAGCAGCACCTGGAATAAAAATAAGAAGCAATTTTCTCTCGGGAAGAATGGTACTTTGTCGAATTTCAAGAAAAGTGATCAACCTCGAGACTTCAATTAGGAAAGTGCAGTTTTACACAAGATAAGCGTCCCCTTCATTTTCTGTTTAGCGAAATAGATGTGTGGAAAATGGCAAACGAGCAGAGTAGATTCATGAGATTGCCGGCTCATTGATTTACGCAAACGAACCATGGGAAAGGCATGTTAAATTTGGAAATCAGTTTTCCATACTCACTTCCTGCTTCGGAATATCATGCGTGCCACTTTTTTTCTTTTGAGTTTTTTTTTTCAAACTTTTGTCCACGTATCGAATTAGGGTTGTGATTTTTGTAATAAATTGATAAAACATTTCGTTTTTGCAGCTTTTTCTATATTCCAAGGGAATTCAACGTAGTTGATTTTGTCAAGCACTGGAGGACCAAAGTGCTAAAAAAATCCAGGATGGGAAGCTAATGATGAAGAGAAAGTTATTTCAGTCAACATACCTTGGTTGGTATATATGTTGTGAAAACCACACCCGGTTATAAAGAGTCACTCTTTTTCCGGTGCCAATGGGATTTTCGCCCTCTTCTTTCTGTCTGTTTGACACTTTATTACATTCTACCAATCCAAATAATCCTCCTGTGATCAGAGTGCATGCATAATAGACTTTGTCGTGTAACTTACTGTAGAGGCTAATGATGACGGGAAAGCGTGACGGAGGAACGATCAAAACTGATACCCATTTTGGGTTCTATTTCCATCTCTTTTGCTGAACAATAATCTTTAATGCTAAGCCCTCAATTCCTCATAGGTCTACTTTATATGCAAATGTTACAGTTGCTGCTCCGTTTGGTTTACATATTTACATACAAAAAAGAAAAAAATGTCAAACCAAGTTTCACTTCTTTAGATTCAGATGTGTTTCTTATTGGCCTCTCACGAATAAGGCCACATAACACGACTTTCCCATTTTCCTTATCTCTTTCATCTTATCAACTTTGGCACGCTTTACTTTCATTTTAACAATCAGGAGTGGGTTCGTAATAGAGATTCTATGCAAAATGCATAATGTTATCACCTAAGAGTTTCCGGTGTAGATTCGGGGATAAAACCCTATGCTTTTCAGTTCGTTTTCGTTTAGTAGACCTTCTCTATATAAAAAATGCATTCATAGATTGTACTGCCAAGCATGATAAAATACATGCCACCACCTTCCCACATCTTCTACCGTAAGTATATCGATAAAAACGCATTAAAGCAATCCAAGTGTTCCTAAATTTAATATTACATAACCCGTTAAAAAGCCTGTTTGCTCTCTAAGCCTGTAAAAAGTCTTAATTGTTTTGATATGACATTTTAAAACGTTGTATGCTTGCAGTGGTTACATATGCAGGTGATGATGTGACGAGTCATTGGGTATAGAGGTTATGAAGCTAGAAGGTATTCCTTTATTCCGCATCTGTTACCGCAATAACAAAGTTCTTAACTGCACAACCATTTTGAATTTAACCCGTCAAGTTCCGTTTTTTATTAATATTTCCGTCATTCCTCTCGTCACGATAACACAACGACAGGTTTCGTGTATAAAGACGTTCCACATCCAATTTTTCGTCTTCCATGCACGTTCTCACTTTCTCGGCAGAAATGCGATCAACCATTTTACACGACAATATCTTAAAGTACGACATACATGCAGTAAAAATACTTTCCCTCTTTTCTTCTCCCCGTCTCTGCCATTTTTCCCTGGAATCACCTCTGAAAAAAAAGTTGTACGTGTGTTCCACTCTTATTTTCCATTCTGCATCACTTCACCCGAGCTCAATTCTTGCACAAGGTTACCATTACTCTAAAACCCAAGCCTATCTGTTTTTCGTGGTGCTGTCTGATTCTCGTATATGGTTTCCTCGTATCTGCAACTTTCCCCGTCATCTATGATACTGGTTGCGATACCCCCATGAATTTTGTTTCTTCAACATTTTTTATACTCTTTTCCACCTCTGCAGTTATAAACGTGGAAAGTAGAAGCCAATGTAAAATATGCATGAAAGTGCGAACGACCAATTCCTAGTGGTGAGATCGACTTAAAGTCCACATTCATCGTAGCGAAAGTCGCAACAATGTGAATATGTACCGTGTTTCATAGGGAAAGGCCTGTCCAAGCCAAAACATAAAACCGATATAGGCGAGCAGTCTAGATTTTGAGGCTGTTGGTGCAAAAGATTGTGGTTTTACGGTGTATATAAAAAGCTTTGTTAGTAAAAGTAGCTGGTGCAGTGGCATTGTAAACTACCACATAAGGTATTACATTTAGAATATTGGTGCAATGTGTATGGATGCAAACCAACGTCGTTTTATTAGCTTTCTCCTACCGGCCTGTTTACATAATGCATTCTAGTCACCATCTGCTCCTGTACGAAGATTTTTCTTTTTCGTGATTACGCCTGCATTTCCATTCGCTTCCACTTTTTGTCTACACGTATTCTTAAAAGATGCACCAAACACAAAAATGCCGTTACAATCTGTGCTCAACAAACTGAGAGAAATAATTTGTGGAAAAAGGAAGTGAAAGTTTTAAGCTCTTTGAAAATGGGAGTTGTTTCCTGACTCTCTGCTCGCTTAACTTGAAGCAGTGAGCGTCTACAATTCAGATCACCGTTTGTCATTACAAACTACAAAATAAAATAAAAAAAACATATAATGTGCCATTTCATGTCGAATTTCTCCCCTTTTTTCACTTTAGTGTGCTTGTCGAATCTGTAGAAATTCTTTTATCGACGAGAAATAATGAAATGAGCATCAGTCAAGTGTCTGCCTCTCCAGAAACTAAGAAAATAAGACTACAAAGAGCAGCCAGCGACGATATCAGTTTGCCTGGAGAATCTCTGTGAGCTGTGCAACTGGGAAAGAAGCTTGACTTAAGAGCACATCAATGTACCAGATAGACTTTCTTTTCATTTCTTGATGGTTATCTCCAGCTTGAGGATTATTTCCATTTTCTGACTCTCCTGTTTTGATGGAATCTAAAAGGACTTAGCTATTTTGTGCTGATAGTTGTGTGTGACTTCTGAGAGATTTTGGTTTAGGTAATTTGGAAAACAGTCATGTGTGTGTATGCATGCACTTTTATCATTGATACTGTTTTTGTGTTGTGAATAATCCAATAAAATCTAATCGTATTACAGTACATGCACGCTTGACGAGCTGCGATGCACAATTTAGATAATCCCTCAGACTGAGCCTCCGAATAGTCAAAATTTTTGTGACAGGAAGCACCAAACATTTCATATGCACAAAAGGCTATATTTTGCACCAGCCATTATTTTTATTTTACTGTTATAGTTAAGTAGTATTGCCACTAAAGAAAAAGTACACACATTACACAAGTCAGCCTACATATCCTTTCAAACCCGTTATCAAAACGGACAAGAAAACAAGGGAAAAGAAATCGATTTTCCTTTGGTTAGATGTTTAGTGGGCATTGCTGTCTACTATAAAACAACACATCTGACAAGAGTGTTATGCTTTCCTGGATCTTGCACAATTCTCTCCGTGTTTCTGACCGACTAATGTTTGAATCAGCACGAGTTTAGGACGACAAATAGAATGTGTAAGGCCCTTTGAACGTGCTAAGCCTTAATTTGTGTCACTGAACGAGAAAGTGCAGTTTAGTACAAAAAATATATTCATAGAAGCAGTTTGTATTATCATAATAATAGTGAGAAGTACATGTTCTCTATTAATTTTCCCTGTCCACTCGTTGTCCCAACTTTCTCCTTGTTTACACCAGACTATTCTTTAGATGTACGAGAAAGTACGAGGCGTGAAGTAAACGGCTGGAGACGAACATAGAAACAACCAAAATTTTGCCAGGATGTTTTCAGTTCACTTTCTTTCTTTGAGGCAAGCTGGTGCTTCCAAATGCTGTGTTCTTTCTTCTCTATTGCCTTTTTCTTGTTTATGCGTATGCCTACACGCACATGAAGAAAGTAGAATAGATTTTGGGGAGCGATAGCAGAAAAGGAGAAAATTTCATTTACGTTTCTACCAAAATAAAGAAAAGTTTGTGCCTCGGAAAATAGATAAAAAGTGAAAATATAACCTTTTGAACGAGAACTAGTTGAAGTTAGGCAAGATAAACCTTGTTTGGTATTCCGTTGAGGAAAACAAGCAGAAAGACTGTTCATTAAAGGGAATTTAAACAAGTTTTCTGGAGAGTTTCTGAAGACGAGTGAAAAATTACGGGGTTTTAATACCCTTTTCTTCTCGTGAGTAAAACAAAACACTATCATTTGGTATTCAGAAGGAGTCCGTGGTCGATTTTTTTCTTCCCAAGATATCATTTTCCGTATCTTTTCCGCTTACTGCTGTAGTTAATGCGTTGATGTAATGGTGAAAGTAGTGAGAAGCATACATGCATTGGTGGGTTGGCTTTGGTAATATTCCCTGTAATTTCCCATTTACAGGGATGATCATGAGCAAAGGCTGCCAAAAAACGAGGAAAGAGATAGAGCACCAGCAGCACAAGGCGGTCAATAAATGTAAGTGTGCGTAATGATGAATAAGTGGTAAAAGTAAACTAAACGAAAGGCTTGCGCTACAGGGTGAAAAATTGTGTGGCTGACGGAGAGAATCATCAACGCAGTTTCGAGAGAAAGTCCTCAGCTTTCACAACCACAAACAAGATTATTACCCGCCAGGACCGTCTGAGTGGCTCTGAGAATGTTTTGGAAAGTGCTTTTTTATCGTACCTGTGCATAGTTAGATCATAGACAAAGTTTAGTCTCTTGTGGAATGTGACTGGGTAAAACTCAATTAGTCGGCTAATTCCAACACGAGGATTTATGTTCTTCCTTTCCCAAATTTAGAAACGTTGGGTAACTCCAGTCGTACTAATTAAATCAAAATGCAAGCACCATTTCCTGTGACGTTTTTTGCTCTAACTTTTAGTTTAATGTTGCAATCCGATTTCAACAGGAAATCATCACAGCTCAAACTCTCGACATTTACAAAAGAAGCTTGAGGACGTTTTTAGACGATTTTCACCTCAAGTGACCAGCCACGCCACACTAAATTATGGCGACAATTGTGTGTCCCCGTATGAGGAAAAGTTGCGACAAGAAATTGTAGAAGACTTGCATAAAATTGCGACGAGTCTTGCAACCGTGAGCCTAGTGAAAGGAGTAATACGAAAAATGGAAAAGTTCATATCGATGAATGATAAAGAGTTGTGTAATTATCGGCTGTTTTTGATGTGCGACGAGGAATTGAGAAAATGCGTGTGTGGACCGAGCCGAACGAACATTTCATTTGTATGGGAGGACGATACTTGTCGATATGCTGAAGGCTCTTTGTGTTCCACTTCAAAGATCGAGTGTTCGCGAGAGACAAAATGTGTTTCCCTCCAAAGTTTGGAGGAGTGTGCGGGTGACATGTGTTTTTGTCAGAGGGAATACATCCCAACAACGACAACTACACCTGCTCCGATAATGACTACAACAGATGCGTCATCAATTTCACTGACCCCAGCCACGGGAATACACGTTCCGATGATCCTGCCCCCAGACGAGGGTGATGAAGATGATGACTTTGATGAAGACAGCAATTTGTCAAGTGTTGATGATAGTCAAATCGAGAATGAGGTGATTCCGCATCATCATTTGCCACCGGAAGCAGCTCCCTATCCGACACAGGAAGTGTTTAGCGAACCGCAAAGCTCGTCTTCAGAGGAAGAACCTGATTTTGAAGAAGGGAGTAATACTGACGATGACGACGATATTGGGGATGGGGAAAGAGAAAAGATAATCGAAGTAAGTATTGGGAACGAGGATAAAAGTCGGGAGCTTCCCGGAACGACTTCTCTCCCTCCGCCACCAGCACAAGAAGAAGAATACATTCATGTGAGAAGTACCACTGTGCCAACTCCACTTGGAACAAGTCCGACACCCACCCGCCGGCAAGAGCTGACCTCGGCAATACGCCGTCTTGAGCAAGAGGTGGAGCAATCTCAGCGCTTAGGCTTTGCCGACGAATGCATGTCTATCAGCGAGGAATCCAATTACGCAGAATATCGAAGACTTGTGAATGACATGAACTGTGTGACAGACAAAAACGACGAGGAAAACTTGATCGAGATTTTGGGCAAACTGGAGGCAATCCTAGAAGGGGGAAATTTTATGTGCAATACCACTCAGCACTTGCAGTGTGATGGACAAGCGAAGCGGTGCAAGTGCCGTACATCATCAGAGGACTTGGACGGATTCTACTTGCTCTTTGCTGAGGAAGACAGACACTGTGTGCTTGTTGACAACTCCCGTTGTTTATCCAAAGAGTATCTCATTTCAAAGAAATGGCCTGTTACGGAGATCCCCTGCTCGAGTTCTTCAAAATGCCTGTCCGAAGAGACCAGGGCAGAGTGCAAATCCAAAATTGAAAACTGTTTTTGCCGAAAACCTCCACCGACAACGCCGAAGCCAACAGAGGCAGCAAAGAAAGTGAAGAAAACATCGTCGTCCGCTGGGGTGAAAGTAAAGCCCAATATGACTAATCTCAAGGGTTATTTCCAGTTGGTGATTTTTGTCGGAATGATCATTTACCTAATGATATTACCACGATTGGTTTTAGTCATTTAAAAAAATCTGTATTCAATTAGCCATTTAATTAAAATGAGAATTTTCGTCTGAAAACAATATTACTGCCAATATACCTCTACCATCTTTGTTTGTTCAATACCCAATAACTAATCTATTCTCTTAAAAAGTATTAGTAGTAAATTCAGTTGCTTCTATGTATAATTCCCATTTCAACTGATTTCCAGAAACAAAATCATTTTTGTTAGTGGTACGTTTCTAACAAAACTGATCCGTCGCACTGCAAATTTACTAACGGAACTGATTACAAAAAAAATTAAGATGTTATTTTGCTACCAAAAAGCTATAACGCTTCCATTTGAACATCAACATAGGAGAAAAAACAGTTTAGTGTGTTCCATTTAAAAAAAGAGAAAAATACTAGTATTAAAACAATAACTGTCCGAAGTTTCTCTAACTCCTTCCCTTTGTGTTCCTTCCTTTTATACCAAGAAATAAATTTTCACCCTTGCATGAAATACCTTTCAAACTTTCGAATTACTACCCGAGCTGACTTCCAACTTTGAACCGTAAATAACTTGATATGTAAAGCAAAATCCAGCTGCGTCTTATACAAACAGGCGTAGACGTACATATGCATGTGAAAGTATTTTTGATCAAAAGTATTTGTAGCACTTGGTACTTTCTTTTCAATGCACTTTTGTGAGAATTTCCAGTACACTAAAATTTATTATGTATTTGACCTATTCTGTCTGTCGAAAAAGAAATTTTATATATGNTATTATGTATTTGACCTATTCTGTCTGTCGAAAAAGAAATTTTATATATGAAATATGTACCTTGCCGGCAGACAAAAGATTCGCTGCTGTGCAAAACGGTAGTAAAAGAAATGTATTAAGTTCTCGCGTAAGCATATATTGTCCCCTGAAGTAAATAATTCGACCTTTGAAACTTATCACATGAAGTAACGTACGAAAAAAGCTATTATTCAAGCGGAACACGTTTACATGAATAAACATAATCAAAAATAAAATATTCTCCTTTACACACACACACACACGAGCCCAAAAAATAATACCCAAAAACATGCCCCTGCTCATAGGCAACGGCAATACCTGAAAAAAGAGTTAGGGGAAAAACTTCAACAAAAGAATAGTTGATTTTTTGTGTGAAATGTATTAAGATATAAATGTATTGTAAAGCAAGAAGAAAACGGAACACTGTTCTCGACAAATACCGGTAAATTTTGCGTTGATTCATTTACAATTTAATAGGGTAGTGTTATGTGTAAATTATGTAAAAACGTGATGTATGTGCAAAACCCGAAGAAAATATTTTATAGGTACTATAGTACGCTCACCCATCAAGTAATAATGTTGTAATAGGATCAAGTTGTCATATTTTATACAAAAATCCTATGAAAATACGATGCTAATGGATCAGATAATTTTTTAAGTAACTTTATATTTGCTGTTAGTGTCCTGTATATTTGTTTGCGATGGTCTCATGTAACGGTTCTTGACTGTAAACAAGAGTTTTAATACTTTTGATTGCCTTACAATGAAAAAATTGCTACTATCAAAGCTTTAATTATCGAAGCATCGGTGCTATTCTAGTTTTTATGCTTTATACCATATCTAGAACTGTTTTCAAAACAAGGGCAATATGAGAATATATACTGGCTTTACAACAAGTTTTAGTGTTATACACAGACTCGTCTTTTAGGTCACAAGAGTAATCAAATTTTCCACGCTAGTTTTCAAAATCATTTTCACAAAAAGTATCTACATGCAATCCGAGTTGTGAAAGAAACGGAAAATAAATGCAAATTGAGTAAACCCTCCAAACTCAGTTTCAATCTGTGCCGCAACTCCATTGGAAAATCTGTTTTGTAACGATAAACTGAGCAGGATTTTGAGTTAGATGAAGAACTGCTAAATTGAGATACGATGCGCTAATTGGGATTTTGTTCTCTTGCAAAAAGTTTCCTTGCGCGACTGTACTCTATCCCTAAGCAAGCAGGTTTGCGTCACTCCGTGATTTTCCGTGTTAACCACCTTTCTACTTTTTTGAAAGGAGAAGCAACGCGAGCAGATTTATACTCAATTTATTGGAACAAATCCATGTTCGATGGGGAAAGTAAAGGACAAAAACATCTCTTGTCTGGGCATTTTTTTTTCAAAAGTTGCCCATTTTTTTAGTCAACTTTGGGACGAGAAAAGACGGCAAATCTTGTACTGTATCTATTTGATTTAGAGATTGTTGTCACAAAAATGTACAAGGCTTCGTTTCATCAAATCACAATTTCCCTTATGACATACAAAGAGAAAAAGTTGGGTAATCGATAATGTTATTAGGTGAAAGCAACTTTGCCGGTTTTTTTATAAACTTGATATTTCTATTCCCTACGTCACAATCTAATGTTTCAGCGTCGTAAAAGTCGTGATACCACTTAGGTAATCAAGTGCGTTTTTCTTGGGGTTCCAAAGAAAAACCGGATGGGAGCGAGAACGGGAGCTATAGTCCATTTTAAAAATTAAAAGCCTGATTATTGCCACTTCCTTTTTTGTACGAAACTTTTAAAAGACTTTTTCAGCTTTAGATACATACAAAACGCAATTTGAGGAAAGATTGAACTCAGACTCAGAGAGAAAAAAAAGTGTCTTCAGAGAGTTTGGAGTGTCAAAAGATAAAAATGATGAAGAAATCAGTGTTCTACATAGCCTAGGAAGAAAATTGTAGCAGATTATGAAACCAAACTCGGGATAACAAAAATAGATTGAATGTGTGCTGTTGTTTGGATGAGAAAGTGGAGAAAGTCATGAGAAAAAAGTAACATTTTCTTTGTACCTTTCACATTTTCAGTACAGATCGCAAAAAGGTGAAACTTTGACTCTAGAGTTTAGAGAAGAAGAGAATATGATACTTTCCTATTCCGACAGCCAAGAGAGGCTAAGCACAGAACGGAGATGGTTATTGTATAAATTAATGAGCCTACTGGTATTCATTAATATAAAAAAAGAAAAAAAAATGTACTAACAGAACAAGAGGAATATTATTGTAACTGTATTAAAAGAAAAATTTAAAAACTTTGTATGAATAAAACATGAATTATAAGATATGCCGGATGATGAAAGTTGCACATATTGTTTTGTTTTCATATTGATTGATCTGCTAAATTATGTTTGGTAGTGTTTTATCTTCAGTTCTGCTTTCACCAGCATGCAGCAGGGCTGAATGCTAGGTACAGGAATTGTGTTTGCGCTGCTGCTGTCACAACTGGAAATTCTAAGGGCGCATCATAGTTGCTTGGGCATTTTTGGGGTAATTTGAAACCAGCGGCAGATGATGTCTCATACATTTGCAGTCGGATCGGAATCCTTTCGGAGTATCACAATCACAAGTGCACATCATCAGCGGTAGTATTCTATCGAGGTAAATTGCAATTAAATCTGTTCACATTACAAGTAAAAATATTTGTCAAACGTGTTAATTTTTGTGTTGTCTGTTCAGCCAACTTTCACTAAAGAAAACTTGGTTGTCAAATTTTCTGACGGCGTAAGTGAGAACTGCCGATAACGAGTGTGTTTGCGGTTTAGTTCGTTGCATTTAAAGTTAGTAGTTAAAAATGGCTGCGAAGAACGAAGAATTCCAGAAAAAGTTCCAAGGCGAAGCTGAGAAGTTTGCGGGATTAAACAAAAGTA
>VICI01004472.1:0-10934 GCA_019593645.1 Akabosia matsudoensis
TTTTGTGACACCTGAATAAAGCTCGAAGAAAAATTTTTACAACAAAGGGTTGTTTTCAGTGAACGTTGTAAGACCATACCCCCTATCAGCTATTACTATTATTATTACAATAACAACAAAGGCAAAATTTCAGCACAATACAAGGAATTCAATCCTCGCCTATTTTGCTCTAGAGCAGTGTACATCTTTAGTCTTTGTGAATCTAATAACGTATCCGTCACCGCGCAAAAATTATTAAAAGCATGAGCTCCAACGATAAAGAAATGATGCATCCGTATGGATTTTAATGTGCTCGTGGATAATACTCAGTAATTATTTTATATGGATAGTCGTTAACAGTGTTCTGTGTATAACTGACTTGAACTAAGGAATAAAAAATGGACATCTTTTGTGCAGTCAAACACTTATGATATACACCAAATTCTCCATGAAACACCGTAGCATGTCACAATACTCTTGTTAAATCACTGCTTAATACAGTATGTAACCCCATCCAGGTTAACGTTTTGAAGATCCGTGTGTGTGTAGCAGCATGGCAAAAGTGTATCTGCATGAAATGTCAAGCCAATCGCTCGCGAAGTTCCCTTCATGTTTTTAATCGATACGATTCAAAGAAAAAGGAAATATTTTGAGTAAAATGGTAACCACACGCTCTATGATACGCCTGAATGGTTTTAGTCGAAAGACTTCCTTTGATGGACCTAGTTTAAACACTAACCATGGCTGCTCCTCGACTTGCCCCAATCGAGGTAAATCGCAGCAAACTTGTGACTGTGATTGTGAAAACCCAAGGACGCTGTTGAGACAGCAAGTTATGCGACATCCTCAACAGCGTTTTCATCTGCAACAAAATCCGCCTTGCTACCCTCTACTTCTAGTACCATTGCAAGCCAAGAAGAATAAAAAACCGTTGAAGCATCAACAACCTCGACATATAGAGCTTCCTACAAATAGACCAATTTATTTTCCAACGCCACCATTACGTCCTCCTCCACCGAATTTTCGTTCTACTTTAAGCGACAGCAATAGTGAGTCGGATCGGGAAGGATTGGAACATTTCCACAGGCATTTACAACAACTGCATAGATTGACTTGTGTCTCTCTCGAAAAGGCTATAGACTATGGAGGCCGAGGAGGTTCAAAGAGTCCAACCAGAAAATCCACCACCAGTAAACTAAAGACTACGAAAAGTTTTTCATTCAAAGATATACGTGACATTGGACGAAAAAAGAAGACTAATAATAACCCAATTGCATCAGAATCCTCCCAAACAGGTTTATCCTCAACTGCATCTTCGTCATCATCCTCGTCTCCGTTATCAAACCACCAAAGTTCGTCATCATCTCTGTCCAAGCTACCTCTCAAGCGTAGGAATACCACACGCACAGCTAAAGACTATGTTGGCGTTAGCCGCATCAAATTACTTGCCAAATATTGGAATAGAGGAAAGTCCGGCACGATAGACAGTGGAAACGGAGGATCTACTAGCGGAAGCACCAGCAGTAGCACTACGAGTAGCAGCGTAAGTGATAGTGGCGATTCCCAAATAAGCCGTTCTGACAGCTCAAGCACCTGCATTAAAATGTAATGCAAGCACTTGTTGCAGTTCTAAAAACAACGGTGCTCATCCAAAGCATAGCTCAAGTGGAACACGCGTTTCAGTCCCAGCTGGCGCTGCGTCATCGAGTCGAGGAATAGCTGCTCCACAGCGCAGCCATAAACGATATCCCATAAACCAAAATAATAATAAACGCTAATGGTAACACTATAACGTATAAAGTCAGATATGATATACCCAACAGTTGGGAGAGTGAACAGCTATTAAGTTTTGCTTCAGCTGCTGCTCCAACAGAGTCTGTGCCTTTGAGTAACAAAGCTGGCCAAGATCATCAACGTCAAAAGCATGAAAACAGATACAAGAACAAAGGCGCTAGCAGTTTCACATGCAGCATTGCGAGCAGTAGTAACGATAGCGTTCTCTGTGATGATCATGAACTTCTTGGTGGTGTGAATAGGAAGAAAAATGGTCAAATTTGTATACAGTGTGGTCTGTGTCCAGAGGTGGCTTGTGCTTCAATAGGATCTGTTGCTCCTTCCATGCAAAACTCCTTGATTGCAGATAAAAATCAAATTGCGCAACTCTCATCTCAAAAACTGAAGAAAACTCACATTTTCAAAAACCTGACGTTTACTAGAGCCCAAACCTTGAAACCTAAGGAGTTTTCGAGTGAACTAAATATTTCTGTTCCAAGTGACGCCAACAGTTCGCGTGAAATAGAGTCCACACGAAATGGAAAGGCTAAAGATAAATCAGTTTCATCAAATAAATGGAACGTAAATGACACCCAATTGGGTGGCTCTCTTTCAACTTCAGCCGTAAATATTAATACCAACAACCAAAGTTACCTTCGAGAGAAGACAATGGTTCAACAGAAATTGGCAGCTCTAGGACGAAGTAAATCTCAAAAATGTCCGGAACGTAGGATCCTACCTTCTCCTTCATTTACCAAATCTCCTAAACAATTTCCCAAGTTAACTCATACATAATTCTGTTCTTGTGCTTTCAAAAAATGAAGCTGAAATCAATAAATATCTTTTCTCTACCAAATCACCAACTCAATTTTTTCCTGGTGCAAGTGCCTTCAATCTGTCACCATTTGAGTGCCCTTCCCAGCCAAAAGTGCGTTTTAAAGAGCAGCAGCCGCGACATCACGCATCAGACCAATGTCTAACCTATGCTAGGTTCCAACATCCATCTCTAGAGAAAAATAGTTCTGAAAATTTTAGACTCCTGCAGAAAAAGGTAGACAGGAGGGAATCCTCTTCGTCTTCCTTGGCCGCTGTAGCCTCACTTCCATCATCATCATCATCGTCAGACAAACTTGTCTCCACATCAAAAATGTTACCTGATGAACGTAACTGTCCCCCTGTGTTCGGGTGTCGTATTCCCAGACCAAAGGTGCGTGGAATAGTTCCTACTCATTCATACGGCCTTGGCAGCAGCATTGGTAGTGGTCCCAGCAGTCCAGTTTCACGATGCTCCAGTGCTATTGGTGAAAATAGAGTGCGACGACACGCTGGCGACTTTGTAGAGTTCACGGAAATATCATTACAAGATGACGACAGTGAGACAAGTGGGTTTGAATCAGAGCAAAACAACATTGCCACCACTATCACAGCATCAGCACCTACAATTTATAAAGGTACCTAGTATGTCTACATTTAACCTACTCTGGCAAAACTCCAGACGCGAAAGCGATTACGCTCTGACCAGTTTTGTTGTAGGAAATTCGTTCGTAAATCCTCTGCCATTTGTAAAATAGCCATAAATTTTATTCATATATATAAAAGCATACCATTCATTCAATCTTCTTCTGAGCACATGGCTTCGGCTTGTAAAATTCTTGTGGTTGTTAAAGACATTGCCATTGCCGCAATTAGTGCTTACCGTACCCATGTTGTCTATAAACATACGTAACTAGACTTATCATGTATAGTGCATCTGCGAGTTGCACAAGATGTTGCGAGCTTTGTATCTTTAATTAAAAAATTATGCGAATCTGTTGCTATCTTTTAATATGGTTTTCGATAAGAGCTCAAGCCCAAGCGTCTTCTATGCTGAATCGATTTTAGTCTGTTTTGTAGGGTCTAGGGTTTCTGCAGATATCGTCAGTGTAATAGCCATTCATGCAACGATTATGTTATCGTGGTTGGATGTGTTAAGTACTTGAATATGTTGTGCAATTTGTTTTGTTATGGGTTTGTTTTTTTGCTTGAAAGTCGTTAGGAATGCATGTGTACGCCATTTCAAAGCATAATATTGACAATCATAAGCGCGGTACATTATTGTAAGTGTTAAAAAGGAGATTTGTCACGATGTGCCAGATTGAAGTTCACTCTGCTATGGCGTAATGCTTAGTAAAATGACTTGTGTGTGAACAAGAGGCAAAATAGCTTTTGTTTCTATACTTTCGATGAAACCTGTATGTATATTTTCCTTTAAAATGCTGTGAAGAGGAATGAATATGGAATAGCAGAATAATAGCATTTCACATTTGTACTATTAAAAAAATGAGAAAAAAAAGTATAACAACTTAGTGAGTGACAGTGACTTGCGTCGAGCATTGTGAGAAAAATTCGTTTTGGTAAAGTATTTTTGCTTTGGCCATCACACAAATAATCTACAATAAAGCATGTTTGATATGTAGGGACGCATGATGCTCGAGAAGTCAGACTTAGAGCGCACCAAGGTTTAGTATTATGGACTATGTATGGAATATAGGCTGAATTAGGAACAAAAGAAACAAATGATGGAGCTCTTGTGTAGCGTCGTTGCATTCACGTTTCTAAGCGAGAAGGGTCGCGTTGAGAATCCTTTTTCTTGAGAAAGGGCCGAATAAATTGAATAAAGACTTGTGTAACCTTGTTAAGATAATCGTTGTTGAATGATGATGTTCACTGCGCAGGCTCTGTGGCAATCAAAAAGTCTCAAATCCCCAGAAATTTGAACATTCCGAACGCATCCAAAGTAGACCGCTTTCAGTTATTGGATGACACAATGTTTTCGCACTGTCATTCCATTACCGACGAGATCACATTTATAGCAACGTGAAGTGATTGCGCGTCAGCAAAAAATGCGATTTGTGTTTCGATTTGAATCTGATAATGTGTCCACACTTTTTCGCATGTTTGTATGAAATAAAGTATCGAAAGATACGATGGAATGGAATTTAAAATGATTATTATGAATATATACGTACAAAATTTTAAATACATATTTAGATAGAAATTCTTCAGCAGTTTGCAGAATGCTTACAAGGCGCTTGATCGGAGAAGGGAATTTTCATTGAAGAGCAAGTCTTTAGCATTAAACTTAATCGTGACAAGGGTAAAGATTGCAAAATTACTTGTGACTTGGCTGGCACAATTTGAACATAATTTCTGACTTTTCGATGCAGAAAAAGGAGCAATTGCTATCCTTAAAACAATATTGATGTTGCCCCTTTAGAGTAATACTTGTATTACCAGGTGCTTCTGATAACTTGAATGTCTGCATAAATTTTAATGATTGAGTTATTTATCCAAGGCATTTTTTGATTGGGAAGGGTTGAGACAAAGCATTTCAGTTGTTTTTGTTGCTTCACCAAAATACCGCAGGATTTTCTTGATGTTTGTTTATAAGATAAACTCAACTACATATTACATAAAGCCGAAATGATAACTTGTCACTTGTAAACAGTCAGACCAGATTTAGTATGGTTCCGGCCTTCCTATACTTGTAAGATTTAGATCAACGTATCTTGCGATAGCCTAAAAGTTTTTTTTTGTAGCATGAAAAATGTATAAAAAATCAAACAGGGCAATATTTTATGAGTATTATCAATTATCGATAGGACTCGCTTGAAATGCAGAGTATGATGACATTGTGAGATAGCAGAATAAAAGACAAAATCACGCCCCGACCAGAGGTGAATAAACATCTCTAACTTTATTGCAAGTTTACGAAAAATTGCAATACAAAGGGATGTGGAGTAATCGCTGTTATAGAATGTGTTTGCATTGCCTATAAATTATCACATCAGCATACATACATCATAATAAGTTAAGTTTATCACACTTAAATCGCAACAACTTTTATTACTGCTTTGTTTCTTTTGACTTTTAAGCATGACAAAACGTTAGCTACGCTACAACGCTCACTACACTGTTTCATCAATCACCATCAGAGGGTAACGTTTTTCACGCCAAAATAGCAACATTCATGCCAAAGAAACCTTTTCAATTATGGCGTGTTCATATTATTGTTACCAACTTCCTATTCTGAGGTTTCAACTATTTTCATAAAAAAAAGAACTTTACTTTCAACAAAATGTACTCACCAAGCTCCAGTATTTAATGAGCAACAGACACTCAGCATAAATGAAAACGGCGCTTATCGTTAGTGAAAGTTTTTAGGGCTCGTTATGGCGTGTGAACATGCATGTATTGTAGTTATAAAACTCTATTAATTAATAATTGTCTCAGTAGTAAGGGACTTTTAAACGATTCTGTTTTACATAAAAGTGTTTTCACCATTTCATATCCTGTGAGAACTTAATTATAGATTCACGATACGAAGAGGGAAACGGCATGTGCATGACTTATGACAGAAAAATTTCCTTTAATGAACTATCTATTGAGACCCCGTTGAAAATAAATATAACGCGAATGTTTCGAACAATGCATCCTCATTCAGACTACAAATGAAAAACCTTGAATTATTGAATTATTAGCTGACTGTGACAATCGCAAGTGAAATATTTTACTAATGTGTCTGCTTTGTTGCATCACGTATATGCTACACAGTTACAACAAGCTTGTAAGCTGCACATACCGCACAGCAAGTTACATAGTTTTAGAAAACTTGACACGAATTGCGTTAACTGTTGATGTGGTCATTATCGTTGAACTTGGTTAGCTATATGAACTTGAAATTTGCACAGGGACGCGGTTAAAACCACCTAAATGTAAATAAGACAAGAATTCTGTTCAACCAAAGTGGTACAACACATCCCATGATCGAATGTATGATATTGCCATTAAGTCAGTTTTAAACGAAGGATCGTAATGTTGGTTTTTCCATGTTCATGTTAGGCAACTTATAGTGGTTGGTGACCATATTAAGATAGAAAATCAGATACCAAATATTTACAAATGTTAACCAAAAATGAAAATTTAACGCAGCAAATTTGAGGTAACGAAACGGGACATTTAAAAAAAGAACTATTCGATTCGAAACTGATAGGCTCTAAGAGGACCTGTCGCGTGCTTAGGTTTTCGCTCTTTAAATGATGATAGTTCATATGAAATCAACGGGCATTATTTGATCACCACAACGAAAAGGACCAGGGCAGCCTATTTATAGCCGACAGTAAAGGCGGTAGACATTTGAGCACTTCTTGCTGTTTGCCATAAACATAACGTAATTTGCGTCCTCTATAACCTTGTAAAAGACAAAATTTTTAATGGTGCCAGTAGCACTAATGACACGTCATACCTGTCACAATTGAGTGCATTTGATTGCTGTGCGAGATTTAGTCTCTGAGTTTGTAAGAAAATACATGGTCTTAAGCCTTTTAGCTTCTGGTATCAAGCAGTGCAGTTATGGAAGAAAATACCAGCATGTTGTCTTAAAAATGTTAACTTTTTCAGCTGTAGCTCAACGCGTTGTTTAAAATGTCCATTGACGTCAAAAGAAAATTATCTTGACAAAGTTGCAATGCACTATAGCCACTCTTATATGTAACAGTAGATATGGACAGGTATCATCTCTGCCTTTTTTTGAAGCATGAACATGAAACTAAAAATATTTTGTCAGTCGGAATAATATTTTTAGCCCTTCTATATCAGGTTTACAGTTATAAATAGAACAATTACAAAATAAACTTTTTTATTCCGCTTACACTAGTCGCATACCATTTATCTTTTATTTCGATAAAAAACTACAAAATATTATACGTATTCTAGACTGAATTATGTCTGAATTATTGTTTTTTGCGTTGTTCTCCCCAATGAGGATTCGTATGGTCGAATCGAAAAGTTGGAATTTAGAATAAATCCGTTAACGCTTGTTGGAACTTCAATACTCATTAACCTATTCGATAATTAGGTTAGAGTTGTTTACCCTTTTTTATAATCTGTTTCGGCACCTTTCGAACCTTATACACACAGCTCTTGCAAACTTAGTAAGACTGATTTTTTTAATAGTCTGATTATACTTGTCTATGGTAAAAAGTTCAGTAGTTTGGCTAAATTATAATTCGTTAAGTTTGACATCATCAATAAGTTTCGTAATTTGTAATACAATTCAATTTTTTAAAGATGGTTCCGTTGTGAAACTCCAGGTGGTCTCTCGATGGTATGGCATAACATGGCGTTGCAGAACTACCTGCACAGTTACGATCGTTTTACTTCATAACTTCTTCCTAGTGAAATCCTGTTTCAATTAAGTAGTATTTTATTTGTGACTTCAAAGAATAAAGAGGATTTGTTTACTGCTTGATAGATATATGGCCAACGATACGTGAAATTTGTGAAGCCTGACCAAATTAAAACAAAGTTGAAAATAGGGTTAGTATTGAATTGGGTATTGAAGAAAGAATAGCTGTTGTTCTCAATTCTTATCAAAGTATGGACAAGGGAAGCATGGGGTGGAACGGAGTCTTCCCAGAATAAGGAAACATAATGTCTTCAAATTCTCCACTCCACGTTTTTTGTGTCTTCATTTTTTGCACTTAGTTTGCAAAGATCCTTCATGTGCAAGGGATCAAGAACGTGCTTAATCTATATAAGAGCGCACAATTGACAAGTTGACCAAAGAATTTCAATAGAGACAATGGAAACTATTTGGCTTCGGTACCAACTTAAACAAATAAAGGTACAAACAATCAAACTTCACACATCATTGAGGGCATAAAATACAATGGTTTCTGTATGTACACACAAATGACAAATATGCTGGGTTGAATTTTTACATAAAAAATGGCTGAAAACATCTGCCTTGTCATAAAAAAAAGAAACTATTCCTAAAATGTCTACAGGTTATTTCATTCATTTCAAAAGTTTCAGCGATCTATAGTAATTTTGTGTTTTTGACAGACTCATAATGATAAAAACATTAATACATATGTGCAATTGCAAATGGTATAGAATGAGGACAGGGCATATCTAAACAAACAAGCAAAATTGGTACTATGCATGTTTATTTCAAAATTCAACTTGGTTGATTCCTTTAAGGATCAACATTGTTTATGTTGTGGCTGGATGGAAGTAAGAGCGCACACTTCTTCACCGTGACGGGTAACAAATTTGTGTAATGGTGAATCGTGGTTTGTTAACGCACGATGAGCCCCCTTTTGCTTCAGATATTTGATAATTCAACTTCAATGCTCCCACAAGCAATATTTCTATATCAGTCTATATCAGTAACCAATGAGCAGAAAATTTCTTTAAACCGTCTATAGATGAGTACAAGTGCGTGTCTTATCGTTTTTACAAAAAAGGCTTTGTTAAAACTTAAATCGCAACTAACATTTACCAAGACTTTTAAACAATAAAGTCGATAGTTATAACATTGCTCAATTTATTTCAAAATTCAACTTGGTTGATTCCTTTAAGGATCAACATTGTTTATGTTGTGGCTGGATGGAAGTAAGAGCGCACACTTCTTCACCGTGACGGGCAACAAATTTTTGTAATGGTGAATCGTGGTTTGTTAACGCACGATGAGCCCCCTTTGCTTCAGATATTTGATAATTCAACTTCAATGCTCCCGCAAGCAATATTTCTATATCAGTCTATATCAGTAACCAATGAGCAGAAAATTTCTTTAAACCGTCTATAGATGAGTGCAAGTGCGTGTCTTATCGTTTTTACAAAAAAGGCTTTGTTAAAACTTAAATCGCAACTAACATTTACCAAGACTTTTAAACAATAAAGTCGATAGTTATAACATTGCTCATATAAAGTACCATGCGTACAAACTCTCGCTTTTTGGTCCCGTATACAGTTTTTTCAATGAACTTGGCATGAATATTGCTATTGGTCCTAATATGCGCGTTAAGAATGAAATATTTACTTTGTTTTGATTAGTCAGCGACTTATTTATATACATTGTGGTACCTATAAGCTCTTTCATTGTTTGAATTTAAGGTAGGGTACTGGGCGAAACTTTAATTCAATAATGCGCTTGAAATTCTTACTTTTTATGATAATGATAGGTAGGGTACTGGGCGAAACTTTAATTCAATAATGCGCTTGAAATTCTTACTTTTTATGATAGTGATTTGCTGCAAACGAACTGATCATCTTTTTCTAATAGCAATCACAATTAGACAGTCGTGTTAAAGCACTTGAGCACATTTTTCAAACTTAACGTTTGAAATATGTCTATACATTTTACGAAAATATGTAGGTCTATTTTCCAAGCTTGATATCAATCGTATTTTTAATTTTCTACTCGTAAGAAAGTGTTCGCTTGGTGTCAGCAGAGCCCATAGAATAACAACGAAATAACCGTGTCTGCTCTTAAATCCCAAAATTGAAAAACCGAATAATTATCTGAATAGATCTGAAAATATGGAATTAGGGAAGTAATCATGAGCTCTCGTAGATGCAAAAGTTGCTTCAGTGGGTTTGGATTGGATGATGCTATTCCTGAGATGCGCTCGAATTCTGGTAGGATATAGTGCTGTACGCAAAGCTCAATTTGTCAAAAAAGTTACACCCAGTATTATAAATAATTATTTTTATAATATTAGCATTCAATATTTTAAAATATCAATTCTGGTAGGTTGTTATTATCGAGAAATCGGTGTTCTGTGACGTACACATATTATTTGTTTTAATAGATTTTGGACGTTCAACGTTATAGCTTTATCTAACTTGCTTCTAACTTTTATAATAATCAGTGCAAAGACTTATTAGCTGTTAAAATCAATACCGACGACTTTACAATAGACTATGTATTTTCTACTACATTCGTTGCTGGTAAATTTAGCAAAATTTCTAACACGTACGTATACAGTAAAGCATATTTTCTTGCCCTTCAAAACGCTTTTTATGCTTTCACAGCTCTTCTTACGAATTTCGTCATATTTTAATTGAAATCCTCTAGCACTATGGCTTTTAACTGTGCGCTTGACTTTAGCATGTTCATCTTAGAACTTAATTACTCATTGTCCATTCATTCATCGATATTAACATGTTACGCAAGCAATAAAAACATTTTGTAGACAGTCGTTATACAAAATTATCGGCAAAATCTGCAACAAATTTTTAGATATGTAGTATAGTGCAAAGATATCAAAAGGTTTCTTTTATCACACCCAGCCAGGCATATGTTAGTTCACAAGTATTTATTTATCGGAGAAGAAAGCTGCAGGTTGTTTCCATTT
>VICI01004473.1:0-10932 GCA_019593645.1 Akabosia matsudoensis
GGCTTTCCAGAACCATTACCTTTTGCTGAATATCTTACAGAATCCCGAATTCCCAATAGGGAATCTTGTCTAGGCGGAAGTCCGAGAAAACTCCGCAAGAACTTTTTGTACGGAGTAATTTCGTGATCCGGTACCAAAGCTCGATGCCCAGGTTTACAGTAAAATAGGCCTTTCCCATCATGTATTCCAAACGGAACTGCTTTCTTGCGGTCCTGCAATATAAGAGGGATACGTCATTTTCAAAATTTTGTACCTGTGTAAATGCACCTGTATTGAATATTTCTTTGAATTCTATTCTTTTGCGTACCAATTGTAGTCCTACTATTGGTACATTATCAAGTACTCCCTGCCATTTAAATGTCCCCGGCTCAGCGATTCCATCGTGAACCCAAAATACCTTATCGTCTTTGACGATTCCGTCATCAGGAGGAGCTAAAAAAGAAGAACCAAGCTCAAGTTAACACTGTTTCGCGCATTCAATGTAACAATATATTTCACAAACTATGCGGTAAGAACTCGTTGAAGAGGTCGGCAGGAATCTCAGCAATAAAATCAGTCACGCACTGGTATCCAAGTTGTTTGAAAGGCACCTTTAGAACGCGGATATCTACGAATGAATGCTTTAAAGGTTAATGTTTGCGCAGAACCAACGAATGCCTTTCTTTGTAAAATACATTTGCATCGGTTGTCGTCGGTATCTTTACCTTCACGCCCTTCTTGGTAGAAGATAAATCTAAGAACTCTCGTTCGCCAGAAGTCAATATCTCGAACGTTTTTCAAATTCGACTGGGAGGAGAATAAAGGCCTCCCTCGCCTCCTCGAAATATCGTGATCACTCTTTGAAAGCTGGCGAGGTCGTGGAAAAGGCCTTTCGGACTCATCAAAGTAATCTTTCTCCTCAGGACTGGCGACACAATCAAGTAACCCCATGATTTTCTCGGTTTTTTTCTCATGGATCCATACAATGAATCCACGTCGAAGGAAGATTTCCGAAAATGCTTAAACCAAAGTTAAGAATGTTCCGAGTATGACGAATTTACTACATTCAAAATGATGCTTTCAGAGGAAATGGTGTCATAAATTGAGGGTGACATCATTAGATAGCAGCAAGCAATTAGGGTGTTATCTTGATAATTAGCAGAACATGCATGTATAGAGGCTATTAAACACAGTGTACATACATCGTACAAGGATAAGTCAACAAAGTCTGAGTCATTGTACTACTAGGCACTCAGCAAGCAGCACAGGTATATTATTTCACGCAAATTAAGCGATTTATAATATAAGATAAGTTTGTAAATATTGCTGAAAATGTTCCAACTTTCGCCTTTAGTAAAGATCGTGGGCTACATATTATTGGCCTTCGTCCGAAAACTGATAATGTTCAAGAATATCATTCGGCAAAGTTTTATCAGAAAATGATAAAGAATGATAAAATTTATTCAAAATAATACAAGCGTCAATCAACGTATTATATATAGCTGGATAAATTGCGTTAAATACAAAAAAAAGGAAACACTGTGAAGGGTAATTTTTGTTGCTAATTTTTTCCCCTATATGAACCGACGGTACAAAACGCTCTTGTTGACGTCGGTATGGTGTGCCTCCTTGTGTATAATTTCAGCGTGTGCAAACTGGTCCACGAAATGTATCTGGAACGGGAGTCGGATTACGAGATATCCGAAAGCGAGCGTTATCCAGAGCGCGTTGTCGTGCAGGGTGAATCCAGAAATTACCGTCATCAAAACAGCAAACATGAAAATAACGAAAGAAGATGTCATCCACCATTGAATATAGCGTAACAATCGCTGGAGGAACGGAATGTAGTTCAAAAAGAATGAGAGATTACCATCTTAAAGATTAATGAAGAATGATTGATGAATGATTATGATTAATTACATACTTGATTTACAGCTCTCATGAGCAAAATTTCCGAGAAAGCAGTGCAAGTAAGGGAAACAATGGCGATAGCGCTGAAGAGAACCGCTAGATGACGGAGCTCTAAGAAATTATTAATTCCATTAAGTGTTAAAGGCTTAGATCCAATTGCATGTGGTTTGACAATTTAAACTTGTTACGGTTCTGACCTTCCTTGGAGATACCCATGTGAGTTAACAAATGGGCAATATTCACTACAACTATCAGGATTTGGGAAATCTATTTTGCGATGAACATTCCAAATTATGCAAATGTTTAGCATATTACACTACTATTCTCCTCTGACGAGTGCAATGTATATTGTTTCTTTGTATGAGTTAGGGGAGTAGCTTACCCCTCCAAAGACGGCCAAAATGTAAATGCATTTCTCGTACTTGACATAATGCACCTGTTTTGTCGGCGGTTCCGCCTCTCGATCAGGTAAATCTCGAACATTGTCAACCGACATATTCTAGCTCTTTACCCATGAAAATTGAAACAAGTAAATGTAATGTTGTAATTGTAATGTATTTATTAAAAAATAACTACTATACACCTCTTTACATTTTCAAATACAAAAAGAAAATATCGTGTACGAACTTCAAGTTTTAAGCTGGTAAACCGCTAACAGGAAACAGTGGTAGGCCAAACATAAAGTCGTGTTTGCCTTGTTAGTTTTCCTACTACCTAATTACTAGCTAAAAAAAAATTTTGTGCTCATTAACGTCTTTGACGTACTGGAATCCCGTTATCAGACCAATGCAATGAATGTCTCTAATTTGCAATAAATGTGACGTATTGTAATTATGTGATCAGGCTCTACTGTCTCTAATATTTACTTCTCCGGGCACAGGGCCGCAGTCCCATCAAAATTTCGTTTAGTCGTTCTGACAAAGGATCGTCAGGAGAGTTAGACGCTGCTTTTGGAGACAGTGACCTTCGCTTAGGCTTTGACTTACACGGAAGGATTTTCAAGGTCGTCATGTTCGTTTTGGACAGGGATGTTGAACATACTTGATCTTCTTGGTTGGGCAGGCCTTCTTTTCTCTTCCCCAGAACAGATCCCATTTTCCTTACCGTTGCGTAATCCAAAGTTTAACTTTCGCTGTTGCGTTAAATTTAACTTTTGTTCTTCTTTCTTTCTTCGTTTGACGACGTTGTCGTACGTGTTTTGGTACGCATTTACAAACCTTGACATTGCGTCAAAGAACATGACCTCGTCGGTACTCGAATTCAACAGGCCGAAATGCTGTTTCAGATCCCCAAAAGTCCGTTGAGCCTCATCTAGTAGAAGGCGCAGTTGCTTTAGATTTTAGCTCAGCTTCAATTTCGAACGTATTCTTGCGCAGGATATCATCAGCGATTGTCTACAAAACGTAAAGTATTATACTTTTATCTTAATGTATTGCAAAATGCCCCCAAAATCAGGATTTAAAAAAACCAACTGGGTTGTTTGCTGCCGACTCCTGTATGTGTAGTTTGTACTGCGCAAGAAACTGTTTCCACTCTCGGTACTTGGCTCTCATTTCCGAAATAGATGTTTTCGTAACTTCATTGAGGTTCGTAAATGACTCATAAAAGTCCACCGTGGACTGTAAATGGGGTTTGTCCAAAATGTATTCAATGACGTATTGTAAAAACGTCGTTCCGTCTTCAGATTTCCTTGTCTCCAATTTTGGAAGCTCCTAAGTTGATATGTATTTTGAATTTATGGAGGATTTAAAGCGGAATGTAGATGAGAGAAAATTTGCTAACCTGGATATCAAAACCATATATTTCCAATTGTTCGCTTGTGTTGAGGGACTGCATGAATTGCATTATCACATTGATGAAATTAATGAACTTGTCTGAGTTTATTATCTTGTTACAAAGTCCAATGAAAGATTCAGCCCATTTCTCAAGTTTTGAAGTAGCTTCCGGGAAGTCAAGTGAGAACTGAATCGACTCCATCAAGCCGTGCAAGTTTTTAATCCTGAGGAGATCGGAAACAAACAGTCCTGCTGGTTTGTTCCCAAATCGGTCCAGGTTTCCTTTTCTCATTTCATTTATCTAAAAAAATACATACAAAAACAATGCAGACATTTATATCCTATTAAAATATTATTGCTGATATTTCTTCTTAAATTGTGTTTGCATGAAATACGAATTTTCACCTGCTCCTCCTTCGGAATGCGTTGACTCAATGTGGACAGCCATTCCTGGTCAACACCATCTTTCCGTGTATTCAGCGAAATAATGCAGCTAGTTAGCTGTTTGTGGTCTTTTATCTTGTATGTTTTCAGGAACATCTCTACAAGGAAAAGTATTTAACAAATGTGCAATTATCCTTACAGTTTGTTAAATTTCGGTCCGTTTTGCCTATCAAATCTTCTGAAAACTCCTTTGAAAGCAATTGTTTTCCGAGAATTCTCAGAACTTAAGTCAAATTGGACAAGATAACTTAGGCGGAAATGCTAAACATACCAATATTCCTCATGAATTTGATGTCTTCCTTAGACAGCGTGTTTTCCTTTTCCTTCTTCTTTCGGGCTCCCTTAACTAAAAATATCAAACGAAGTAAATTTTAACTTTGGCTGTACAAGCGTTATCTTAAACTGCAAGCTGCTGGCTTCATGCGAAACGTTATTTTTAAAATCTCACAGTGTTTTCCAGTTAGCTTTCCGGCAAACTTTTCTTTCACCTTAGCTGCGTCCGCCTCGTCAATAGGTATAGGTTTCATGATATTAAAAACATTTCCCTTCTGTTTTTGAGTGAAAACCGATACTTGTAAGAACCCTCCTAATGTACGATAAGATTGATTTCCGGGTTGTGGAAAAGGGGGTGGTGGCGGAGGTGGCATAGAGGTAGACTGGCTGATAATTTTTCCTGGCACCTGAGCATTTAAGTTTGTCTCTGTTTTTTCAAGCACGCTATCAACAGCCTGAGATGTGGAGCTTCCTATCTAATCTTGTGACTGTAGATGTCGAAGGGACAGTTTTTGATTCATGATTATCTGAAAGTTCGGGTTTGTATACTTCCGCTCGTTGCTTGAATGTATTTTCCCCGATTCCTACGGATTGCTTTAGTTCTTTTGCCTGATTGATTGGAAAAACTGGTACAATGATGGGACTGACTAGTACATCTTTACAGAGGGCAGAAGGCATTGGAAGTGTACTTTCATGTGCAGATCTTCTTGTCGTCGCCACAAAATCTTGCACGCGCTGTAACGAAGAAAACGAGCTAGAGGATGATAACGCATCATCATCGTCCTCATGGTTTACAGCAAACGAGGGCAAACTTTTGGAGATTGTGGACGAGGCACGGTATGCAATTTCCCTTGAAAACGTTTCCACTCCACAATCCGATGAATCCAATTCCTCAATTGCGTCACGAACTAAGATTGGTAAAGACTTTGGAATCGGTGTGATGGATGTTATAGGACGAGGGGAGTCGGGGCGATTCTTTTTGGGAGGACTTTCTTTGACATTCTTGCTTGCCAAATGTTCTGGACTTTGAGCGCTAAAGTCTAAGCTTGAAGAATCTGCTTCAGCCGTAGTGGTTTGCGCTTGTCTTTCTCTAACCCGCCTCTTGACTTTGCCGTTACCCTTGCATTTCGCTTCTTTCTTTTCGTAACGAACTTTTGGAGCCGGATCAACTGTTTCCTGAGAAGAAACTGAGAGAAGTATATTTCGACTATATTCTTGATTTTGTGTCGGTATAGTCTCCAACGTGCTGTCTATCGGGACTTCGACATACCGCAAGGGACCCTCGATAAACTCACCGAACGACTCATCGCTCGACGAGCTCGTTCCATATGAACATTCCAAAACGTTTTCGTTCGCCAGCGAAAGCTTGTCCTTTTCGAGATTTGACTTTTCCCGTGGTAGCGTATCAGCTTCATTTTGAGCAAGCCTTTTCAAAGTATCAAGTGAAAGTGCTGGCGTATCGTTGCATTGCTTTATACTGCAATGCAAAGTATCTGATTGCAAGTTGCTTGATTGCGTGGGACTAGAAGGTCCCTGGAATGAATGGATTGGCCTTTTTGATTGCTTATTTTGAAATTGAAACAACCGGTCTAGTGTTTTAAACACCATGTTACGTATTTTCATATTCTTCGGTTGACTCGTCTCTCGACAATCTGATTAAAGTTGGTTGTGATAAGATATATACCCGGAATCCCTCCAATTCAGAAATCGCATATAATTAAAGTATTTTCGCTTACCTTGTGTGCTGGCGGAAACGTTTCCAGTCTCCAGAAGAGGTCTACGGGTGACACAGCTTGGCGCAGATAATTTGTTGCCATCCAAGGATTCAGTACAATAAACTCCATTTTTGATGGTGTTGACGCTAGATTGAGTCGTAAGATTTAAACTTTCAGTCAAATCTGCCTTCGCAGTTTCCGATTTGTGAAGGTGGATTGAACTGCGTTCGAGAAGTATTTTTAACACGCTCTTTTGCTTCGAGAGTTCGGTTTTCAGTTCTCCGCAGAGTTTCATACACTTTTGACAGTGTATCCTCCAACTGCCTATTCGTCGCTGTTATAACGGGGGGCATAATGAAAACTAATAGGCTTTTGCCCGTTTATTTCATAGATACTTGAGACAAGAGAATTTTCTACTTTCATTGTTTCGTCGAGACGAAATTGGAATGAAAAGGAAATGTTGCGGACAGTTCATTTTAGATTGACACCGATTCCATACTGACCCAGTAAGAAGTTTTTCCAGAAAATGAGACATGTTTGCATTTCCTGGTTTTGTCATTCTCACATACAGTCGGGGCCAGACGGCCTAAACCGGCCGTGCACGGCCAAAATAGGAACGGCCCAAGTAGGCCGTGGGACGGCCTTAATAGGCCTAAAATGTCAAGTTTTCGCTAAAAATATATAACGAAAAAGGTAATTTTGGCCGTGGCACGGCCTAAATTGGCCGTGGCACGGCCTAAATTGGCCGTGGACGGTTAAAAACCGTTAAAACAGTTCATTTTAGATTGACACCGATTCCATACTGACCCAGTAAGAAGTTTTTCCAGAAAATGAGACATGTTTGCATTTCCTGGTTTTGTCATTCTCACATAGCTGTTTTTTTCAGGTTTACCAATCTAGCAAAACGGACAAAACAGTAACAAAGAGATAAGATAGGAAATAAATCTTTTGTGTAGTTCATTCGCATCATGTGCGTTTTTCGCCGGAACAAAAATCTTTCCCCGATTCAAAGGTTTATCAACAATATCAGGGCACGTTTCTGTTTTCTACTCACGAATGAGAAGTTTCTACAGGTATGGAAAAAACAAAGCTTTTCATGGATTTATGCATAGTCAATGAGTCAGAGCCGTAAACCGGCGTAGTTTGTTTTTCCCAATGTTTACATCGTAAACACAGGTTCAGTAAGTCAGTCCAACAAAAATGAACTACATATTCGTCGATCTCATCAAATACTGCCTCCACTTTTGTGGACGTTTTACGAGAAATTTAAATATTCGTTATGAATCATCATCCGATCGAAAGCGTTCTTTTATATCATAAATGACACAGACAATTTATGCCTATACAGCCATATAGACACTTCAATAGCTGGATATATTTTCACAAAAACAGTTTACAATGCCTGAAGAAATTGATTGCAGTTAGGGTGAATGGGTACTACGTTCAGCACATCGGTAAAATCTTCTTGTTTTCTGTGCTCAATATAGAAATTAATTAGAAAAGCAGGCTTTCTATTTTGCTTAGTCGTCGATTCGTCAGAATAATGATATGCGCGCCAGAACCTAGGTGAAACCCAATAATTATGATAATTACTGATAGCAGTCATGATAGAGGTGTTGTTGCCTGCTGCAAAAATTTGTAAACTGACGTTTGAAACAAAACCTATAAACGCTTTGCACAGTTTTGTCACACCTACACAGGTTACTCAATTGTGATTCATACAGCCATCTTGATGACATTTTAGTCTTTTTAAAATGATTTGGCTAAAGAATGGTTAGACTTGAGAGGTAATTCGTTTATATACTATATCTACTTGCCATCATCATCCCATCAATTCCGCCAGCATAAAAAATGTGATAAACTAACAGTATTCAGCACACAGAAATAATTTCCTTTCTCGACCAAGCTCACCAGCCCAGCCCAAAGGAACAGAAAAGACGAAATCAGGCACAGTGATAACGAACTGTGCAATTTTACAGGAATTTTTATAACGTTTGAAGTGCAAAGTATATCATGGCAGATACATAGATGCCGGCTTATCATACCGCATTTCTGGCCTTTTTAGCGGTGGCCGACTCTCTTCTCTGCATCATGAAGCGCATACAAAAATTCACGAAGGATAACGCACTCGCTTTAGCATCAAAATAGTCTTGGTAGGAAAAACCTTTATGAAGCAGGAGAAATTATGAATTTCGTATTCAAAAATTTGTGTATTTCGAATAACAATTGAGGAGCTGCTTTGATGAGAAGTTTTTACGCTTCATTTATTACATTCATGACAATCGTTTATGAAAATCAATTAACTCCTGTGTTGGGGTAAATTATAAAGAAGAGGAATTTATGCTGAGACACTGCATCCGAGTCTACAAAAATTTCATGAGGATTTGGCACGAGTAAAAATAATTTTTAATCTATGACAGGTTTTCTTCCTGTAAGCAGTGCAAAAATGATGTAGGTTCCGATACGCAATATTATAAAGATTGTAAATATTTGCAATACTATAAATCCATGATATATCTAATAATAAAAATCATAAATAATCGCATAATATAGTTCGACTTCACAATAGTCTGAGTTGTACCACAACTTTTATAATGTTCTCGTAGGTACGTTTAGCTTTATACCCTTTACATTCTGCCTGAAATCCCGTTTTACCATCCATCCAAAAAAAAAAGAAATGCAATTTAATAATATTATGCATAGCATGTTGCATGTTCACGCGATGATAAGATATTTTGAAGTATACACGTCTGAAAGGTGTACCTTTCGAAGTGTTCTCCAATCTATTATAGCTTGTTCGTGTCCTGTAATCAAGGAACGTGAGAGTTTATGTGTTTCGTCTGCATTTCTTTTCCTTAGGGCACAGAATTTTCATGTTTTATGGGCCTTGATTTCCGCAAATGATAGAACAGGGTATTATTATATTTTTATATTGCTAATTTCTCTCTGCATGTATATACTTTTTTGGCAAGCTTTTGCAAAACCTTGTAAGCAAATATTGCAAACCTTTATAAAAAACTTTTTTTTCTCATTGTCTTTTATTAATGAAATCGGTTAATTTGAACGATTGGTTGCAAAAGGTAATGAGTTCATATAGGTGGTGGTGCACACTATTCGCCTAGTTTCATTCGGCTCTTTTTATGTTTCAATTAAAAAATGGCCTGATACCAGAATAAGTGCATAACAGTCACAAAAAATGAATGGGATTCCGAAGACTAAGTACTGTATTTAAGTTAACTGTTTGTATGACTTTAAAAAATGTCGCCTTTCAACAACTCCAACATGTCAATAACATACCTTAAAAGCTTAAATGCTACCGCGCATATTTACTTTAATAACATGTTGTGTCATGAGTTCCCTATAGCTGACTTATAATTATTGTAGAGATTTTTTTTTTTTTTTTGGCGTTTGTAAATATGTGTGAGAGTGACTCACATTTCATACCATGCATCGTCGTATAAGGCATGACAAATACTACTTACTATACTTACATTTATGCCTGCTAATGAAAGATTACTTTTTGTTATGTACTCTGATGTCCCACCCTAAATCACGCAATCATATTTACAACTATCAATATCGTAAAGTTGATGATAATGATACTTTCAATTTGTATTTTTCAAACGACTTCCCCTTTTGCGTCACGTTGAGAAAGATGATAAAAACGTCCTCTCTTTTCATGGAATGCTTAAATTGAAGATGATGCGAACTGACTCCTCGTTGTTGACCAAACTTTGCAGAAAACTCTGGGCTGGGTTTGTCTGGACCTTTATGGAATATTATTTTTGCTTAGAAGCATTGTTCCTTGTACATTCATAAGCTGCCATTAGATGCGTTATAGTTAGCCTCATAGATGAGGGCATTGCCACCACAAATTAAAAGAAGACGTGCCTTTAAAATGGGAAAAAAAGGAATTTGCTGAGAGACTGTGTATTTACATGTTCTACTAAAGTCTCATCGTTAGAATATTAGCGTTACTGCAAAAATATAACGGAGGTTGATGACTCCACGAAGCCTGTGTAGGGTAACGCTTCAAGACATCTAGCAAATACTTGTGTACACCAATTAGCGTTAGTGCAAAAATATAACGGAGGTTGATGACTCCACGAAGCCTGTGTAGGGTAACGCTTCAAGACATCTAGCAAATACTTGTGTACACCAGAAATTCCCTCATTTTTATCATGTTTATACGCACTCATGATCGCTTTAATCTGCGTTTCAATCCAAACTGACATGATTCTCTTGTCGATGGACACGATGAAGGAGTATGTTTTGCGACTATGAGACTACGAGGACGAAATAGAGGATGCTGAACTTTGGGACCTCAAATGTCACGTATTTCCTCGTAAACAAATGGTTACTAAAACTAAAACGCAAATAATCCTAAGGAAAATTTTCCTTTTCCCAACAAAAGACTTTGTTTTGTCGTCCTATGAAAGGAACATGATGCCACCGGTCTAGATGCATGAAAAAAAGACAAATACCCTAGAAGATCCTTTTAATCAGAACACCAAAGTCATAAAAGCCAAAAGCTATGTGTTATTTAGGCTCATCAGAAAAACCTATAACTCATCATTTACTTTGGCGTAAAAATGATGTGCTTTTGTACTAAGAAAAAGTAGAATAAAATCCCTTCGATAGACATGCTAATGTTAGCATCTAGGCCTGTAGAGGTATATTCATAATAAATGCCACACATTTTGCACGTTGTTTTGTGGTCTACTATTTTTTTTCTAGAATGAATAACCGTCATTATTATTACTATTATTGTTGGTGTACGGGCACTGAGAAATACTTCAGATTTTAGGAAATATTCCCTTGTGCACACCACCCGA
>VICI01004474.1:0-10928 GCA_019593645.1 Akabosia matsudoensis
GACTGGTATACGGCGTACCGAAAATTTAGGGGTAATAGGTGGACCAGTGGTCGGTAGACCAAAAAGTCCTTCGGTGGACGGTGGACAGGTGTTCGGTGTACCGAAATTGTCTTGGTGGACGGTGGACCGGTATCCGGTGCCAAATGTACGTGCACAACCCTAAACTACAACATTTTGTTCTCCGTGTTTGAAAGTACATTTTAACACAAATGTTAAGCCAAAAACGGAGTAGTCACAATGTTGCTTCACTTTTTAGTAAGGAACTACCGTTTAAGAGGAAATTTCCGGAAATGGGCGTTCTTACGTTTACAAATAGGAGTATCTTTTTTCCATATGGACGGACTAGTGCAAATCGTGTCGAAAAGAGACTGGTCCACTGCGTTTTTACACTTCGGTCCGTTCAAGCAGGCGCAATAGCCAAGGAATGAGCCCTCCACGACAATGCACTCGAGTGTTTCCGTGTTGGGGTAACTAATTTCGCTACCATTTCTCAAAACTACAGTATATGTTCCCATGCATCGTGAAAAGCCGTGGAGCGTCAACCCACAGAATTCGAAAAATCCGCACTCTATTAACTCCCCACCGTCGTAGCAATTTGGTGCGACTGAATTTACATGAAGAATATCATTGATAAGTACATGAGGTGGATATGGTGGACTACTTACCGCAACCTGGCGGAAAAGCAAGTAGGAGCATCGTTAGAAGACAAACTGGCGACATTTTACAACAAGCGAGACGCCCTTGGTTCATGATCAGAAACTTCTGAAATGGCACTCGGACGTAGGAAGAATATTTTTAGAAAGGTTTTGTAATTTTAGTTGCAAATAAAAAATTGGATTTTTACTTTAATTCGGTAAGAATTTCCATGACGTTGACGACTTTACAGCAAGTGACCATGCACGGTTGTTCTGCTAGATTAATGTATTTCTGTTGGAGGCATATGTTGATACCGTGCAATGATTGTTGGCACCTAGTAGCACACATGTCCCCTATGGTTAAAAGTATGCAAAACATCGAACAGATGCAATAAAGGAGTTGGATCTGTAGAAAAGTTGGATACGGTCCCTCGAAACTTTGTTTTATCTCTACAAGTAGGTGTTTTTGTGTCGTCGGGCAGAATTTATTCTGCTTGAAGAGAATCAAGATTGTTCTTAATGATGCCCATATTTCACGTTTAAATTCTAATATTGGCACAAGTAAACTGAGAATCGGCATTTAAGGGTTAAAACAAGTGTTTGCGTAATGCAAATTTGGATAACAACCTCAAAATTACTTCACAAATATGACGATAATTATTGTATTAAAATGAATGAAATGACGACCCTTTAACTATTTTTGGACCGGAAATGAAAATTTTTTTACATTAAAGCACTTAGTCTAACTGAAGACAATTATTGTGTTGAATTTAGGAATATATCGATATTTTCTACCGGAAATGCGTATTTTAATCATAGAATTTTTATGCCACACGTAATGTGAGTTGACTAAATTGGGTCATGCTAGGTCTAATTAACTGTTCTTTAAATATGGCAAATCGTTTCCCCTCATACATCATACGCTGTTGGTTATTGTCCTTAAGTTTATCATATCATTTTTAGCTGAAAGTATCTGGACCAGCAAGTCAGACCACAGTGCCAGAAACCTGTAGACGAGCTTCGTGATCCTTAATTTTTTAATAATTGCTTTGTTTGTTAACAGGCTTTGATAAATAGACGGCCAATTTGTGCTAATGTATATAAATTGACGTGCAGAATTCGAATATTGTGTTAGAATTTAGAAAATCTGTTTAGCGCCGCGGTTACAGGTTATTATGTGCCTTGATGCGAGTTTTCAAAAGAATCTCATCTATTTTCAAGTGTAGATGTGCGTTGAACTCAAATGTCCAGTGTTGCGTGATCGCAGACTATCAAGTGTCAGTGATTCTTGAATATGAAAAAAATAAATTATATTTACACTCCGATTTCCCGTTTGTATTTTCCTTGAAAAACCAATGGCGGGGTTAGTATGGAGGACAATCGTGAGTGAGTGGAGGCGCGCCCACCATTATTAACTCTCGACCCATCCAACTGCCTTCTGTTTCTCTTGTGTCTATTTTCCACTGTTCCATACACGGAGGAGTCACGATCACATTCTGCTCGGAGGGAAGGAAGACGGAAGCTCGGAACAGAGTTAAATTTTGAACATTCTTTTTTACCGGAACACCGCCAAGAAAGTATTAAACAATGTTTTTTCGTCTGTGGTATCGTCAGTAGTCATACTAACAGGAAATCTTTGATTTTAACGAAATCATCTGTTGCAAAAAAATAAATTCACATTCTTTTGCACAAAAATTTTCTCTGTACTTAAAAACGCCAAGCTGGACAAAATATCAGTTGACAAGACTATTTTTATCCAAAAATTTAATAGTAAAGGTTGACCTTGACCGAGGAGGAAACTCGAAGCTGAGTTGCAGAAGCTAAAAAGTGTGAAATGTTCAGAAAAATGAGCGCGGAGCTTCTAAATTGCGATTGAAATTCCATCGACGGTAACTCCTCCAAAGAAAAGTCGGCGTTGATGCGTTGTCAGTTTAGAGACAGTGTCTAGGTGGGTCCCCGAGAAGAAAGGCTTGATTCTCAACTAAAAATATCAGATATTTACAGAAATAGGATTGAAAGATACTTTGGCATTTCGTTTGATAGAATCTCAAGCTGACTCTTCTCAGGATTCAACGGTGATTGTACGGGCTGGTTCACAATCATCACAAAATTCAATGTTTCACTTACTTGTGTGCTAGCTTAAAGAAAAATTGCAAGTAAACTTTTTTCTGTCTGTCTGTCCATCGTGTTTGGAATAGAAATCTTAACGAAAGTTTTGAGTAAAGTTTTCATCCACCATTTTATTCTGGGAAGACATTCAGTTAAAAAAAATTACATTCAAATCGCTCGTCGACCGTTGGGATTCGCGTGTGCACTTTCACGTGGAACTGAGAGAAATTAACATTATTCCAGATCCAGATGAAGAGTACAAAATGTGAAAAAATGGAACAAACGAAGGGTTCCTCGTTTATGTACCACACTGTACATGTAGCCGTTCTTTGTTCGTTTTGTACTGTATTCTGTTTTTAAAATCATACATTCAAAAATCAAAAAGTGATAAAATGCGATGTTTCTGAACCACCATGTGGTTAATTGTTAAGGAAAAAAAGGAATTAACTGGAATTGGGATGAATATTAGTTGGTGAAGGAAGTTATCTTAGGAACTTACGACATTATGCACAAAAACAAGCAAGCACAAAAGTAATTAATTAAGTAAGTAACAAACGGAAACCAGCTTCTGGATTTCGATAGTTCTGAGGAGTCTCCAGACTTTCGGTGTTTTTCGATGGGATTTAAACAAGTGACCAGTATGTTGCACTGCCCGCCGTTTTCATTTGCTTAAAACCTGCCCAACCTTCAAATTTGTCTGATAGTTTTTTCTTTTCGGAATGAAACAAAAGAACAATTTTTTAAATAACACAACACGTGTTGTTGTGTTGTTTAATTATTTGGCTTTCTTAAAAGTAAACAAGAAAATACGAGTTTGTGGAGGTTTGGCGGGCATTTGAAAAATCAAATTGGAGGACTGTGTAATATAATTAATTTCTTTGCAGGAAAATAAAATAAAAGATGGATAATTTGAAGGTTAGGCGGGTTTTAGAAGTGAAAACGGCGGATGAAAGTTTTTTACTAATTAACGCTGACGTCATTCTCGTCCATTCGTAAGTACATAAATTACGCTCCCACCCACCGCCTCCTACTCTAAGTGTTCGGGGTGGCTCTCGTTGATGATAAGCCACGAGCTTCTCAGCCTCGAAACCATGAGTTCCCCGATGAACTCGACAAGTTTCAATGCCGACCATTTTTTAATTCACCTGAATCCCGCCGAAACCAAGTTTTCTCTGACATTCGTGGAGTACACCACCCTCTCGTTTAAAACGACCTTCAACTCCCGCCAATGTTTCCTCCGCCGTCGTGAGCTCCTCCTTCAATGAAATCCGCAATCAAGGTAGCGATTGGAGAAACTCGTCCATTTTTAAATGAAAGCCTGCCTCCTCCCCCTCCCCCCGCGTATCTCAGACTACATATTGGAGTCGGTTGTGAACGGATGTTACATTATGATTCTAACAATTGTGATGGTTATGAATTACTGAATATTAATTTTTATAAATAACTTTTGATATTCCGGATTTGACGAAGTTTAGTAGTTGAATGGCATTTGAAACTACCAAATTAAAAGCTTATCGGGATAATTTCAAGTTTTGTTTGGCAATTCTAGTTATGAAAATACACCCACGCTGATTTGAGGCATGACGATGACAAATAATAGGCATGAAATATGAACAATTTTAATTAGTAAAATTAGGTATGTTTGATTTATTTCATGCAAGAACAAGGTTAGGTAGCTGCTTATGACATATGATGTGATAACTGCATATTACTTATAGTGATGGTAGCGGCAATTCGCCTTTGTTATTTTTCTGACGAAAGTAGCTTTCCGTTACCAACCCGCTTTCGAGAAGGTACTTCGTCCACTCTCGGTACTCTTCCTTTCTTTCTTTCCATTTCCCATGCATATCGTGAGCCGGTGTGTTTCCATATTTATCAAGTTCAGTTAGTTTTGCCCCTCTGCTCACCAAGAGCTTTGTGATTTCCACATGATTGACATAGGCCTCACATAAATAGTGAAGCGGTGTTCGACCCCAAAATCTTTCTTTTGCATTTACATCTGCTCCGTGGGTTAAAAAATACTCAACTGTCTCCATATATCCACCCAGGACAGCAAAGTGAAGTACTGTTGTGCCGTCGCAGTCTGAATAATTCCAATCAACACCACATGTTATGAGAGCTTCAATCGTAGTCTTCGTTCTTCCAAACCACGCAGCGAAATGAACTAAGCCACGACCATACTTATCTCTTTGATTTAGAGACAAACCCTTCTCTTTCACCAGGACCAAAGTTTTTTCCAAACTTTCAAAGCATATAACGCAATAATGCAATGAGTTCTGCTGCCAATTATTATTTTCAATTAGGAGTTTCTCCATGTTGGTATCTATCATAAACTGACACCAATCATGGAACTCATTTGGTGAGCTTATGTTTACTGCAACTGCATGCGCTACAGTTTCCCTTCTCTTGTTTTTTGTTGAAATGTCAGTTCCGATTTCGAGAAGGGCTCTTGTCACTTCAATCACATTTGACGACCACTTTCCCAGATAGTGATGTGGGTTGTTCCCTTCTTTGTCTTGACAGGACGTGTCAATTCCCAATGAATGAAGTTTGTGAATCATTCGAACATGCCCACAACCCACTGCAACGTGTAAAAGACTTTCACCATTCTCTCCACGCAGCTTAGCAAGATCGCTGTTACTCCAATCAGGAAGCAAAGCTGTTATTTTATCCGCATCATACAGCATGGCAGTAGCATAACTGGCTTTTAAAAATCTCTCACTGGGACGCAATTCTTGCAGAAGTTGGTGTTTTTTCTTCAGCTTTTCAAAATATTGGCGGTTGCCGCTTTCGCTGAGTGCATCCACTAAGAGTTCATATGACTCCGTTCTTCTTGATATCACTTCGAAGATGGTAATCTCATGGACGAACGTATTCGTCCAAAAGTCAAAGAATTTAGGCCAAATAATTTTACAACGTGCTGCTTCCATCTGGCTCAGCAACTTGTTCCGCACAAGCTCTTCTAAAACCTTTTTCGTGTTTACCCCATGTAGCTGTAATTCATCTGAAGTATTGAAAATCAAGTACCGTTGCCACGTCTTCATACTTTTCAAGTGGGAAGGGTCTTCTTCTCCAGGCTTTCTTAAAAGTGTTTTTGGAATATCTGGTTCATTTGCTTTCTCTGTAGTTCCCTTGGCTTCTTGTTTTATCGAAGGACTTGGAGCAACATCTGACCCTTGTAAGTATTTGTCTTCACGCTGATGATTTGTGATGTTTAACCCCACACTTGTGCTAGGTGCAGATGTAGATGCATCTCTGTTCGGTGCACTGTGATGTGCGCTTATCCCTGTAAAATATTTTGAACTGAATAAAAATATTGTTTACTCAGAGCGGCCGGCTCTCTTGTATTTATAGCAAGTTTCAGAATTAAAATATGCTTTGAAGTACCTGATCCGACATTTTTAAAAGCCTGTTCAGTATCCGGTGGTGTGTGACCGATTGTTTGCTTTGCCGTTGCTGTCACGGAGTTTAAAGTACTCGATTGATGTTCATCTTGAGATGACTGAATGGAAAGTGTTGGAACAAAACACTGGTTCAAAAGTATTTCTGCGCACGCGGGTCGTTCAGCTGGATCATGGGATAACATTTGCTCGACTAATGAACGAAATGTTTTCATGGGCTCTCTAGCATCGTCATCTAAAGAATATTTGTCGGTAAGTATGTTGACGTTGAGCATGAACCCGGAGCCGAACGGATGCGTACCTTCGGTCAAGGTGTACCAGTATATGCAGCCAAGGGGAAATATGTCGCACTTAAGAGTCTGAAAAGAAAAAACATGTTTGTCCTTATTTAAATTAACATTACCTCAACAGCATGCCTATTAACGACGACAAAAATTATTGTGAGCCGTTACTAAATTTTTATAGAATTCAATCGAATAACGGTGACTCTCCGAAACCAAACTGGAAATGTCAAAGAAAAAGGAAACGAAGATAACTAATCAACACTCATTTTTATCTGTCAGAACAAGAATATTTACGAATCACCAAACCCAAAATGTAAAAGTAGCGAAACCACATTTGTCCGAGAAAACCATATATGCAGATTAGACTTGGTCCTTACTGTATTAGTCGTATGTTCTGTCACTGGAATCAGTCGCGAGGAAAAATAAAATGCTCATGCACGATTCTCAACAGTAGCGAAAGGCGTTCCTGCAAGATACGCTAAACACGATCTGCAAGATATGCTAAAACACGATCTGCAAGATACGCAAAACACAATCTGCAAGATTCGCTAAAACACGATCTTTGAGCTGCGCAACACGAAATCCGCATGATTCAGTGAACAAAAATTTCATTATCTATAAATCGTAGACGATACAACCGAATTTTTGAAAAATTTGGTCACAGGAATGCCATTGAGCAGACTTGCATGTTTACCAAATCTCATGTCCGTACGTCAGAGCGTTTCTGAGATTTCGCGATAAATGACGGACGGACGGACAGACAGACACCTCAGACAATTTTATGAAGTAGCTTTCGCTACTTAATAATTTGCAATGCTAGAATCAAGCACTGAGCTTTAGCTTAATATACGTATAGCTTAGCTTATACGTTCCAGACGTTTTAATGTTAGTAATAAAACTCCTTTGGGACCTGAGGAGGATATTATTCTTATTGTAGTTCGTCGTTTTTGATATGCCTGCTATAGAAAATACAGAGAATGTAAATCTTCCCAAGAAGATAATATAGTTTTATGGTTTTTCTGGACTAACACGATCTTGGCATTACGTATAATTACAGTTCTGCAGATTCTTTGAATACAACCGTTCAGCACCGTCCTTTTTTTCTCCTCTTGCCTGTGACTTAATAGAAACTCGGAGGAAAAACGGGTTAAAGAATCGAGAAAGAATTAAGAGCTCATCGAAAATTTATAAGAAACAAATGCCCAGCAGGCAGACATTACATTGGAAATCAAATTACAAGATTATAAGGATTTGCAGTGTAGATNAGTGTGGATTTATTCTTACCCATTTCGGCTTTTGCACAGCATCGTCTGTCAGGGACTGGTCACAGTATCGTAAAATCTCAGGGGCAATCCAGGCCAGTGTTCCAGCCACGTTCAGCGCTGATGCGGTGTAGCTTTGCTTTAATTCGTCTATAATTTTCGACAGTCCAAAGTCCGCAAGTTTGACCAGTGTCACGTTCTGGGAAGTCTTTGCAAACAGAATATTTTCCGGCTTCAAATCCCGATGAATGATTTTGTTTTCATGTAAAAAACCAAGGCCAGTTGTAGCTTGACGCAAGATTTCACGCTTATCAAGTGGAAAGCTCTTATCTCTGACGCAATCCGCGAGTGAGCCCCTGCACAGCTCAAAGGCGATTAGGAGATATTCGGGCTTCTCGTGTGTTGCAAAGAACTGTACAATGTTGGAATGTGTTGGTAAATCTTTTAAAATCTTCATTTCGTTGAGGACTTTACTGGCCCCGAGGAATTTGTGATTGAGACGTTTAACCGCTACATCTCTAAATGCCATCCTTCCCTTGTACACAACAGAGTTTGCACCTCGCCCAAGAACATAGTTTTTGTCGTATTCAATCATGTCGCATGTCTTCATCAGAGAAGTGCCCATGCGCTGCTGCAGAACTCTAAGGGCTCCGGTTTGTTTCGTCTTCGCTAATGCACCTGATAACCCAATATAACCTCCAGTACGCTTCAGAACTGTTGTGTATAGCTTGTCAGCTTTTTTAGAATCTGTTGACTGGGACTCCTAACCAGAAAAAAAAGTGAAAGGCTTAATTATATGACATGAGAATGAGATCAGGGTAACAGGAATGTAACTAGCTAGCTATTATTGAAGGTTATCTCAGGCTTTTAACGATAATCTGCGACTTTCTTTCAGGAAAACAGCGAAATTTTGCTAAATTATTTAACCAAGCTTCACGTTTGAATTTATTTTAATTTTAATGCTCTCTGTAGGAATTTTGTTGCATGTCAACATTAAATTCATGCCTGCATAGTACCCTCACATTTTTGCATAAAAAACTTTGAAACCAAAGGAAAAACTGAGTAACTCCAATTTCAGTTCCGGGAAAGGGTTGCACAAAATAAAGCATTACTTAAAAAAGCATTGATATGCAAAAGGCATTAGGTAAATGGCTTTATACTATCAAACATTCGCCCAATTTAAGCATACATGCAAAACGTATAATCTGTATTTAGCATTCTCAGAAAAACGTATTAGAATATTTTATTCTCTCGCAATTTTGCAAGCTCAGTCTGAGTAAAATTTTAAAACAAGCGAGTTCTGTAGTAAACTGTTTGTTCTTACGAATAAAACGTAGGTTCTGACGAAACTTACTTTTATGCTTACCTAAAAAGGGAAACCGAAGTTAGTCGATTGTGACGCTTAAAATTGCAAAAGTAAAAATAGATCTACTAAATGCTGGATAGGCTTACTCTCACAGGAAATGCCCAAGAATATGCAATTATTTTGTTTAAAATGGCGTAGCTACATATCTTTTTCAGAATATGTGTAGTTGTTCTGCTTATGGATTTTATCTAATAATGAAAAACATTTTTGTGCTAGATTATTATGATTTTCAATGCCTGAAAATGTCACCTTTAGCAAAATTTAATTAATAGACCAAATACAAGTTGTACATTCTGTACATTTGCCTTATTTCTAGAATGCTTCAATATTAGAATGCCACTTTACTCAAATGTTGAGTACACAAAATGTGTTTTAATGGTAGTGCATGTCACTACTAATGCGTTTTACTACTAACGCGTTATACTACTAATGCATTTTACTGCTAGCACGTTTTACTGCTAGTTCGTTTAACTGCTAATGCATTTTACTGCTGATGCGTTTTATTGCGAATGCGTTCTGCTGCTAATGCATTCTACTGCTAATGCGTTTTGCTGCTAATGCGTTTTGCTGCTAATGCGTTTTACTAATCATGCGTTTACGTAATACCTTTTCCATATCAATGCGTAGACGTGTAAGCGCTTTATTTATTAACACGTTGGGAAAGATAATATGATAAAACGGCGGTTACGGTTTAATTAAAACATTTGAACCAAATTCAATTCAAAACAATTCCTGTGATTTTTAATTTAGAATAATATCGATCTACGAATGCATACGTGGCACTTGTATCATGTCAAAATACTTTTACTTTATGACTAGAACGTTCGTAAGGTGTAGAAACATAAAAGTGAAGGGTTGTACAAGCGAATTTTTGGTTGTGTTTTCCTTTCCTACCAAACTTGAAATTCGGGCTCTGAGCCTGAGAGGCTCACAAGGCGCAACAGGCTCAATCAGGCTCACCACTTTTTGTAAGGCTCAACAAGGCTCACCACTTTTTTGTGAGGCTCAACAAGGCTCACCACTTTTTTGTAAGGCTCAGTCAGGCTCAATAGAGTTTTACTTGGTTCAGCCAGTCCCACCATTTTTTTGTAAGGCGCAATCAAGTTGTTTTGGTTCGGTTTTGGTAAGGTTCGGTTCGATTTTGGTTAGGTTTTGATAGAGGTTTGAGCCTTTTAATAAAACAGTGAGCCTGATTGAGCCTTACAGTATAATTGTGAGCCTGAATGAGCCTTCAGAAGAAAATGGTTAGCCTTGTTGAGCCTTCAGAAGAAAGTTGTTAGCCTTGTTGAGCCTTACAAAAATAGGGTGAGCCTGATTGAGCCTTTGGGAAAAAAGCGAGCCTGTTGAGCCTTGTGAGCCACACAGGCTCAGAGCCTGCATTTCAGTTTTGGTAGGAAAGGAAAATACAGCCAATTTTTTCACTCACGTTCACCTGATCTTAGCTACCATTATTTTTGGTTATAGTTAGTGTTAAAGTTGGAAAATATTATTTACAATAAGTGAATTAAAAAATTATATGCCTATCGTTTCTATGCATGCATAAATGTGCAGTCAGATTGCGGGTATAATTTTAAGCTTGATAGGACATTAATTATGGTAGGAAGTCACATGAACTGGCTAAAATGCACTGAATTAGGAATAAAACCGACAGTAGCCGTTTTGGACATCTTGACAACTTTTTCGTACTTAAAATAAGTATCGTGAGAGTTCATCATGTCCGACAGGGGACTAATGTTACTGCTAGTAATAATTCATGTCCCACCAAGCTAAAAACCATCTAACTGACCGACTTCACATCTATGAATGCATAGAAACGATAGACATATTATAATCTTCCAAGTCACATATATTTATCTACACTTACGATTTCT
>VICI01004475.1:0-10928 GCA_019593645.1 Akabosia matsudoensis
TTACAAGGTAAGCTTCACAACTGACATAATTTGACAAATTGTTCCCTGTAAGTGGAACCGATACTATTTTTTTCGATAGATTATATATTTCGGGTTTATCTGCGAATGTAGCATGGGACGGCTGTACCTTGTCAGTTAAAAAAACCCTTTGAGAGAAAATATGTCTCTCGTGAAGGAGCTGTCATCAGTACACTTTTTTCCACTTTTATGACTTGACGCATAATAAACTGGTTAACTTTTTGAGGATCTATCCTCATCATCCCAAACCATTTTTAACCTGTCTCGAAACAGTTTTACGACGACAGAGAAGAATATAAAATGTGTCACTTTTATACCCCATGAAATATTTTACACAAGTTATGTCGGGCACAATCTTAATCTTGACGCCGTTCTTGTGGAAGCGTGGAAGCTAATCTTTGGAAAATCTTGAAAAATATGGGATGTATTTTAAATATTAAAGAATTGGAGGATTTGATTAGGATGAAAACTTCAAAGACAAACCTTAATTGAGCTTCGGTAATGAATGGAAGCAAAAATCATGTTTCACACTTGACACGTGAGCCCAAATCTATTCAATTAAAAATTATTCTCAAGAATATCAAATAAGTATGATTTATGTCAATCGAAATTTAAAAAATCATCAAAATGTATTTAAAATATATGATTAAATGAAGCCACGAGTTATTTTTTTCTACAATATCGTTTAACCTTCAACGACCTTGAATTATTTTCATTAAATTTTTTAGGAGGAGAAATCATGTTCCAAAATTAGTATGAGTACCTACCGTTTTTGGAAAATTTGCTTGCTCACCTAAAGTTTTATCGCATATATAACTAATTTCGCATGATTGACTACTCGGGCAGGTAAGTCATTATTTAGAAAAATGGCAAAACTGCAATAAACTATCATCCCAAAGTCCTTACTCAATCCTGTGTAGCATATACGTGCGTAGTGAAAACTCATTGACTGAAAATGAGCGTGATTGGGAAACATACGGTTAAGCTTAAGCTAATCCAAACTTTGACTTTGCATGCTTCTTTTTTCTGAAGTTTAAAAGGATCACACTATCTGCCTAAAGAAAAAGTAGTGTCAGTGCCACTGAACTTGCAAAATGATATGATTTTGCCAAACGTGGCCTGGGGGTCAGATCCCATACAACAAGATGAATAGGATCCTACCTACTTATCGATTTGTTTTACCTTGTGAGCGCTTCTACTACCACGCGCACATTTGTTACAAAAATAATCATAAAATACTTGTTGAAAATTTTATTGCAGAAAGGAAATCGATGGATTCTCCCAAACTTTTCCAAACCTGTCACCAAATTCAGCAGGTTCATAATGATCTTTTAAAATATTTTAAAATTTAACATTCCGCTGATGGATTCCAGGTTTAGGCTTAAAATTGTTGATACTTAGTGCTTTCGAGCACCTTCTACAGGACATTTTTCTATGAAATCATGAACAACCTTAAAGCAGTTTTGGCTTGTGCAGCTAACTTCCATCTCATGTAGTTTTTTTTCAGAATAAGCACAAGAATACATTTTCAATATCAACGCAAGTCCATATTGAAGTATTTGCAGCTTCCAACTCCGTCCAATACAATTACAATCCATCTTCCAAAGAATTAAAATGTGCATATATTTATGTACATTCCTATTTTACAAAGCCTTAAAAATTATTAATAATGAAAATTATTATAAAACTTTGGATTTCACATAAATAATCCGTAGTTACCTACTCATCAATATTACCACGCGCATCCATATAGTCTAGTTTTTTAAAATTCATTTAACACTTTTTCATAGGAAGCTTGCCTTGCTAAGCTTAAAGCGAAAACACAAGGCATCCGGAGAGTTTTTTTTAAATGGGTCCGTTCACTATTTACATAAACCCCTTTTTATATCTTTCAGCCCCTCTTATTAAGCAAACCCTTTTTCTTGCATACATTTTTATGTACGGATCCTTTTGTTATCATGGAACATGAGTTTTTACGCAGGATTTATCATTACATAAAATCGTGGTGGACTGAACTAATATTTTTGTTTACGTTTCTTTTTCTGGCTCGAACGAAAGTTTTTTTTACTAACGAGTTCTTTTCCGTATAAAAAGAGTAGATTCACAAGATTCAGTGCATTTAGACTAATTACTTGGCCGAGTCATGTAGTGAATTTTTATAAGTTAAACAAATCCTCATTCTTTTTCCTTTTTTTAATTTGCCCCATTTACAAAACAAATAACCATGCATAACGTTAACGAAATAATCCAGGTAAAAACTTGAAATTCAATGTATTATGAATACAGGAATGGTGTGTACCAAATATTGAGTTTAGTTCTAAATTTGTACTTCTTTTTTAAACGTACTCCCACTTTAGACTCCTTTGGAGACTGTTACTTATGATGACCCTTCGGAGCACCTCCGTCCCGAGTCAGCGTTCGCATCCAAGCCCGTTGGAGTATTTCGGACCTACTCTGTCGACGAGACGAATCCTCTGAAAGAGCGCATCCGAAAAACCTACCTCGACATGCACACCAACCAAACAGTCGAGTTTGTCGAAGGCCGAATTGAAGAGTGGACAAAGTTTGACAAGTTCAAGGCTGACATTATGACTGCACTGGATAAGCTAAATAACCTCATCGACGAGTCCGATCCAGACGCAGACTTTCCAAATATTATCCACGCCTTCCAAACTGCCGAGAGAATTCGTAAAGAACATCCGGACGAGGACTGGTTCCACTTGACTGGCCTTATCCACGACCTTGGAAAGGTTATGGCGTTTTACGAGGAGCCTCAGTGGGCCACCGTTGGAGATACCTTCCCCGTGGGATGTGCTCCCCAAGACGGAATCGTCTACAGAGATACCAGCTTTAAAAATAATCCCGAAATGGACAATGAACGCTACAAGTATGTCCACTACGTAAAAAAATTTCAACTATTTGCGGATTTTCGCAAATACGCAGTTCAACTGGACTATCGTTTTTTTTTTTGCTTTTTTTAGCACCAAGTTCGGAATCTACGCAGAAGGTTGTGGCCTTTCAAAGATCATGATGTCATGGGGCCACGATGAGTATTTGTACAGGGTTCTCAAACACAACAAGACAACTCTTCCTGAGCAAGCTTTGTACATGATCCGATTCCATTCCTTCTATCCGTGGCACTCGGGCAAAAACTACATGGAGCTATGCGACGCCAAAGATAAGGAAATGCTTCCGTGGGTCCTTGAGTTCAAGTAAGATTTTTTAAAACGACAATACCATCGATATGAACTATTTCACATGATATTAAAGTTTGACTTGTTTTTATTTCGAGCAATTACGATTTGTACACGAAGAGTGCCGAGATACCTGACATTGAAGCTCTCAAGCCCTACTACCAAAGCCTAATCGACAAATACGTTCCTGGAATACTGAGCTGGTAAATGGAAATGCTGCGGACGCGGACTTAATTTATTTTTTTGTTACAAAAATCATGTTACTTAGTTATCAGTTGTACATTAAAAGTATTCAAAAAACAAAATAAAAATAATAATATACGAAAAAATGAAACTGCCATCCATCATTCCATTTGCATAGCAGACACTCCTACTTTCTTCTTCTTGAGGTTGTTCGCAATACGAAAGGCATTTCCAGCAAAGCCTTGCAATAAGCCAATACTCACCATACTTGACTTGAAGAACCTCAACTCCAGTTGGGGCGTAGTCTACGAGAAAGGTCATTCGCCGACCTGTCCCGGGAGTGGCCATAAACCTAAATGAGCTTTGTGAGTAGTAAAAAAACTAGCGGGTTACAACGCCAATTTACTCACAGATTGTAAAACATCCTCTTTTAAAATATACAAATCTAATGCTAATTAAATTATAGCACCGAAATATTACAAGTACAACGGTAATTTCCTAACTATTTAAATAGAATGTTTTACCGTATGTAAATATACAAAAATAAATAGATTTTTAATAATTTTGTGCATCCCTCGCCAAGACGGCCAAGGTCGTCACCCCTGAGCAGTAATTTCCATGGAAAAAATGCTTTAAAAATACCATGATTTTGACTGTTGTCATGTTTATCTATGTTTATTTGAATAAAAGCATGTATTATATCTTTAAACTCTTAAAAATGAAACTTCCGATTTTAAAATATATATTGTATATATTTAACGGATATCCGTCCTCGTTTGGAAGTGCGGGCAAAATTTCAACACGATTTCCTAATTACCATATTTCCCTGGTCAGCAACCTTTATTGTATTAACGGCTGTTTCTTCGTGCAACTGCTTAGATCCGCTAGAATCTGTGTTGTTCTAGAAATCTGCTTGTCATAAATGCCTCCGACTCGTCCACCCTGTGAAAACGATTCTTCTCCAGGTAGGTTGTCCCACTGATCGCTTCAACATCGTTCTCTGCGCACAAGGTACCTTAAGCTTTGATTTTACTCAGGTTCCACTTCCCTGGAGAATCGGTGTTCTAACACCAGCCCCGAAGTACATCCTTCTCAAGTGAAAACAGTCCGCGTAGTCACCTAATGGGTCATCAACAAAAGTTCCTTTGTATGTTCCGCATCAGCTCACTGCAAAAAAATATAAAAAATAGAGAGACTATAGAGACTATAGCAGCCGTCATCAGTTTAGTTAATATTTTTTTCCCATTTAATATGAATTGACGCATAATATAGTGGTTAACGTTTTGAGAATACATCTCACTATCCTAAACCAACTTAAACTTGCCTCGAAGCATTTACAATGGCAGCAAAAGATGGAAAAAATGCGTCATTTTTGTATGTCTCGTGAAATAGTTTGTACTCGTTACGTCGTGAACAATCTTGACGCCGTTCTTGTCATTTGTGCGGACGCTAATCTTTGGAAAATCTTGAAAACATGTGGGATACATTGTAAACATTTGTGGAATTGACAGATGTTTTAATTGGAATGCAATAAAAGTCCACGAAAAACTCGTAATTGAACTTCGCTAATGAATGGAAAGAAAAATCGTGTTCCAGACTTGACATGTGAGCCTACGTATACCTAAGTAACAAAAATCTTGCGCAAGAATGTTCAATGTTTGTAAATAAAAAATCCTCAGAAACGTTTTTTAGTTTGTTAGTTAGAAACGCAAGTTAGTTTATAAAAAGTCGCGCGTTGTTTTAATAAATGAAGCTAATATTCCTTATAATATCATTTAACCTTCAACAACCTTAACTAACTTTCGGTCATTTCTTTCGAAGGGAAATTCAAGTTCCACACTTAACACGTGTACCTAAAGTTATGCTCCTCTTTGACACCCACTTCAGGTATGACTTGATTGATTTCACTTTGATTGGTTAAAGGGGCAGGTGAGAGATTGTTTGCAAAATCAGCAAAACTGCATAAAACTATCGTCCCCAATTACACAATCCTGTGTATCATGTACATAATGTCCTAAAATCATATGATGTGCTAATTACCCTGTTATATTAGGTTAAACTCGTTCCAACTTTGACTCCGTCTGCTCCTTTTGTCAAGTTGAAAAGGATCACCCCATGCTGCCAAACGGATTTCTTACAAAGAAATACTAGCTCTAGTTCTACTGGCCTTGCAAAATGGAATGTTTTTACCAAGCATGACCTACGGGTCACCTTTACATAATATTTTCCGTCGTTAAAGTATGGCTTTCTTGAAATGTATTATGAGTGACAGGTGATTTATTATTGGTCATCGACAAGGAATTCAAGTGTCGGTCCCACTCAAACACGATTGATTTTTTTTCTGTTTATCGATAAGCCAAAGGTGAAACATTTTGTTGATAAAACAAGATGAATAGGACCTAGGTATCGATTAATTGAGTCGAATTGCTCTGGATTTGCTACCAATCACATGCGAAACAACCCCACGAGAGCTTGACTCACTTTGTTTGAAGAGAAAAACGTGTGCAAACATGTAAACTAGGAAGAAGCTCGGATTTTTTTAGGTAGGGGCCGTTCACAAGTTAAATCACCCCCTATAATCTTTTAACCCCTATCTGACGAAATTGTGTTAAACGCACCTTTTTTCTTGCATAATTTTCATGCACAGATCCTTTTCGTATCATTTAACATGACTTTTTACTCAGCCTTTTCATAAAATCCTTGCGTCAGCTAATATTAGCATTTACCTTTTTTTCCGACTCCAACGAACTTTGACTTTTTTTTCTAACGAGCCTCTTTTTGGATAAAAGGCATGGATACGCATAATTCACCTCATTTAGACTAATTACTTGCCCGAGTCAAGAAGTGTCCATATAAGAGTGGGACAAATCGTCAAGTTTTTGTTTATTTTTCAGTTACCCCATAACAAGAGCCATGCGTATCGTTAACGACATGATCCAGGTAAAAACTTTAAGTACTTAGGCAAATTGCAATTATGCAGAAATGTTTCTGCCAAATATAGGCTTAGTTTTGAATCTGTCTTTTTAAAATCCACTCAAGACTCCTTTGGAGACTGTTAACTATGTTGACCCTTCGGAGCACCTCCGTCCCGAGTCAGTGTTTGCATCCAAGCCCGTTGGAACATTTCGGGACTACACTGTCGACGAGGCAGATCCTCTCAAAGAGCGGATCCGAAAAACATACCTCGACATGCACACAAATCAGACAGTCGAGTTTGTCAAAGGACGAATCGCAGAGTGGACAAAGTTTGACAAGTTCAAGGTAACGTCGGTCATAGATTGTCTTTGTTCAAGTCGCGCCAATAGTAGCAGCCTTCAGAAAGAAAACTGTTCAAAATTTTTAATTTTTTAGGCTGACATTATGACTGCACTGGATAAGCTAAATGACCTAATCGACGAGTCCGATCCAGATGCAGACTTTCCGAATATTATTCACGCCTTCCAAACTGCAGAGAGAATTCGTAAAGAACATCCAGACGAAGATTGGTTCCACTTGACTGGCCTTATCCACGACCTCGGAAAGGTTATGGCGTTTTATGGAGAGCCCCAGTGGGCCACCGTTGGAGATACCTTCCCCGTTGGATGTGCTCCACAAGAAGGAATCGTCTACAGGGACACTAGCTTCAAAAACAATCCCGACATGCAAAATGAGCGCTACAAGTACGTCGCTCACCAGACATATATATTCAAGGTCATTTTGCAAATATGTCGTTCAACTCTACCACCTTTTTTTGCTCTTTTAGCACCAAGTTCGGAATCTACCAAGAAGGTTGTGGCCTTTCAAAGATCATGATGTCATGGGGCCACGATGAGTATATGTACAGGGTGCTTAAGCACAACAATACCACTCTCCCTGAACAAGCTTTGTACATGATCCGATTCCATTCCTTCTACCCGTGGCACACAAACAAAAACTACATGGAGCTATGCGACGACAAAGACAAGGAAATGCTTCCATGGGTCCTTGAGTTCAAGTAAGACTTTTTTAAAACGGAATATATCATAGAAAAGTAACGATTTCACATGAAATTATAAATTTAAAATGTTCTTCAGCAAATACGATTTGTACACCAAGAGTGCAGAGATGCCCGACATTGAAGCCATCAAGCCCTACTACCAAAGTCTCATTGACAAATACATTCCCGGAGTTTTGAGCTGGTAAATTGAAACAACTGCAATTTCATCTTTTTTTTTCTACAAAAATCATTTTACTTGGTTTTATCACTTGTACATTAAAATTATATATATAATACATTACATAATACATTATTCACAAAAATAAATAAATAAACGATCATACGAGAGAAAATTTAAACTCTTAGGCTGCAGTTCGGTTCGCTCCATTATCTTTCTTGAGGTGCTTTGCAATATGAAACGTATTGAAAACAAAGCCTTGCATATAGCCACAATTGCTATACTTGACTTGCAGTACCATCGGATTCTCAATGGCCGTCGGCGGATACCCTGGGAAATGGATCATTTTTGACTTGACCCGGATGTTGACGAAAACCTCGATTGGCTTTGTGTGTCCCTCGCCAAGGCGGACCAGGTCTTCATCCTTGACCAATAACTTTCCATGAAAAAAAACTTTAAATCCCTGAAAATAAGTAAAAATTTGACGGCGTTGGAGGTTTTTTTTAAATAGTTGACAATGTTCGTATTACCCGATATCCTTCGTCGTTTGGCGGTGCTTGAAGAAATTTCAAGCCTATTTCGTAATAACCCGACTTGAGGGCCGTGGTAGGCACTGTGTATTGAATAATCGGCCGTTTTTTCATACAACTGCTGGGATCCGCGAGCATCCCTGTTCTATAAACTTGCTTGTCGTCGTCCTCGATGTCCTCATCGGGAAAGGATGCTGCCAGGAATACGTCCGACTCGTCCACCCTCCTGAAATGATTTTCGCTCAGGTACGTTATCCCACTGAGCGCCTCGATGTCGTCCTCCGAGCCAAAGTTAATTCCAGCAATGACCTTGCTCAGATTGCAGTTCCCCGGGGGATCTGTACTCTGACAAAGCTCCCCGCCGACAGAGTACATCTTTTCCGAGTGAACGCAGTCTGGACGGCGGTTAATCTCGCTCTCCACGCAGTCCTCGAGGGGCTCGTCCGCACAAGTTCCTTTATATGGCCCACATCTTAAATCAAATTTTTGGTTTTCGCCTGAGATAACGAAAAAAGCTATAATTGTAGGTGGATGTCAAGTACCTAGGGCACTTGCTTCACTGCTCGGGTCAAGCCTAGTAGACGGAAGAAGGCCTACAATAATAACTAAAGTTAGTGAGGATATCATACTGAAAAACATTTGCTCTATGAAAAATCTACCATTTTTTCGTGTGATGAGTTGTACACGCCATAAGTTTGTGTGTAAATAATGCGTATAATTAAATGTGAACGGATTTACTTCCTTATTTCCGTCTGCGACTATAGGAAACAAAGGTTCCATTCATGACAGCCAGGCTGTGAACAAAGCGATGAATATAACTCTTGTGAATTTTAAATTGTTATTTTATTCATTGGAAAAACCGGAAACGAAAAAGATTTGATGGTAAAAAAAAAAAAATTTTGAAACAGGCTGATGGGCGCCATTTTGGATGTGGTGGAGAGTCCGAATAAAAATTTAGTCCGGCTGGAACAGAAGACGCGTCTAGGCCATGGAGGCGTTCATCTTGTTGAATTGTGTGCTTGGTTCGTCATTGAAGAAGTCAGACGCGCCTGTTCGAAAATTCGAAAAAAAAAATTTAAAAATTTTCGTTAAAAAGAAGACGGTTTTTAGTAATTTTTTCGTAATGCAATTACCGCTGGCAGTGCTGACTAAAATGGCGACCATGGCGATGGCGCAGAAAACAGCGAGCTTGACAAAGGTCTGCATTTTGGGTTGTTGGAAAGATTTGGAGGTTTCTCGAGCTTGCGGCTTGAACGAGGATTGGAATTCAAGTGACTCTCTTTACCAACGCGTGGCGTCAAAGATAACTTTTTAATCTGTGCGTTTGTGTCGAGCATTGACGTACGTGGAAATGTCTAAAGGTTTCTATTCGATGAGATAAAGAAAAATAATGAAAATTATTTTGATAACGAAAAAAACTTGAGACAAGGAAGTGAGCATTTTCCTAATCAGGCCTAGAGATTTTTGCGTCACAGGAACGTCACTTGAAGGTTTACGACGTTTTACATTTTGTAAAAAAAAATAGCTTTCGTGTAAATTTGTTGTAATGAATTTGAAAAACAATAATTTCGAAGCGTAATAGGCTGGATGAAATGAATTTTGATAAAATTTTATGATAAAGTTATGTAAAAAATTGGGTAATTTGGACGTGAGAGGTGATTTTTTAGAGGATGAGCTTCATGAAAGTTTATATAATGATGGATTGTAAAAGCCAACGAAATCTTTTAAAATTTTAACAGTGCTTTTATTTCTGATACATGCGCCAATTTTTAAAACAAACTTAACATGTTATATTTCAAAACAGATTTAAATTGAACTCGGTTCCAGCTTTTGGTGGACTTTTCGGGTAAATTTTCTTCTTGGTTTGGGGTCTGGTTCTTTTAACGTCCACGGGCACCACCTCCACCGCCACCACCGCCGCCTCCTCCTCCACCTCCTCCTCCTCCTCCACCTCCTCCACCGCCACCTCCAGCGAAACGTGGTGGTGGTGGGGGCGGTGGAGGGGCACCAGCTCCGCCTCCGCCACCTCCAGCAGCCTGACACATGGTGGCCAAAAGCGCGAGCCCGAGGGCAACAAGGACTGGTTTCACGTTCATTATGCTTCGTGTCCAATTAACGAATGGCTCTCCTTCCAACACAAAGCTATAAACGACAGGCAGTTCTTAATGGCGAATTGACGTCAAGTCCCGTTTCCGGCGTCATCCATTAGACGTACATGCACAGGGTATACGTATGAGCTACGCAATTCTTCTCGGGGAACACTACATTAACGGGAAATTAAGCTTCAACTTGACGCCTTATCTCAGAAAAAAATGACAGAGCCGGATACCCTGACGCTAACGGCAAAAGTAATCCCGTCATACATGGACGCCAATGGAAAGCGGTGCGTATTTCACTGCCAATCAATGCCTCTCCTTGTTGATGTCATATTTTCAATAATTAAAATAAAACGTTTTAATGCAAGTAAACGCTTCGTGCGTCCTTCTGCGGGCGCCATTCACATCTTCTTTAGATCCTACGGTGTAAATGTACTGCATTGTCGACGTAAATTCAGGAGGGAAATGTAAGACGACAAATTGGAGTTACCCAGTATAGAGTGGGAGGAGTCGTATATTGTATAATATGTTATGTGTATGTATGTATTGGTATAGTATTATTGATAGTATACATGTGCGATTGAAGAAAAAAAGAAGATTACAAAAGTTGTTTTTTTTTATAAAATGTGACGAATTTTTTTAATGTCAATGTTTGATTCTCGAATACAAAGAAAAAAATTTATAATTTCAAAAGTTAATTTTTTATAAAAATCCGATTTGTTGAACAAGTAGGCTTGACTTTGAAAGAGAAAACCGACAGAGTTGATTTGTGGT
>VICI01004476.1:0-10927 GCA_019593645.1 Akabosia matsudoensis
CTTTAGCTATTTAGCTAAGCTATTTCTTTAGCTTTTTTGCTAAGCTTTTTCTTTAGCCGTTTCTTTAGCTTTTGTTCTGTTCTGTTCTTCTGTTCAGCTACGTCTTTATAGCTTCAAAAGCTTTTATTTTTTTGTTGAGTTTTGCGTTCCTATGTTGTACCATTCCTCCTCATGATTTTTTACACTTTATTATCTCATTAATAGTTGACTACTAATATCATTTATCGTTTCTCGTTTTTTATCGCTCTGCAAACAATCCAACTATCCTCTAGTAATACAAATACATACAAAACGCACACGCCTTCCATCTTGCAAATTAAATAAGAATTTGCTCCTTTATAAATAACTTTTAATCCCTCTATCACATATCATATATCATCAGTATCATTTTTATACCCTGCATGCCGTGCATCCAAGCTCCATTTTGCAATCTATCATATTATCCCGTCCTGCACGATATTCAGCATTCTTAATCCCCAAATTCTTTCCAAAACTCTCTTGCAAAGTACCTCTTGTCTCATCCCGCATTCAATTTCATGCATTTTGTTTTGTCATTTTAGCCGTATCAATGATCTTTTCGCATTATACAAAAAACTCTCAGATTTGTCTTTTTCTTTTGCTTCTTCATTTCGGCTAGCATGAGAAAGCATCACATAACAAAAAACCCAGCGACAAATAGTTAGCCATCATTCCACAAAAGTACACAAAACATATCTATTATCATATCCTTACACCAAATCATATTCTACTTTTGTGAGCATCTACGAAGCATCAACATCTAAAAAAACGATGAGACATCAAGACATCTCCGTCGTCACCATTTTTCATGCTATTTTCTTTTCTTAGCAAAGCACCAACATTATTTCCAGCAAAGAAAAGACGTCCTCTACTCTTCAATCCACACACAAAAAAAAGGTATTGCAAAAATATTATTCATGCAATGCAAAGCAAAGCAGCAGCAGCAACTTGCCCGTCATCCTAACGCCGCCATCCTCGCAACGCTTTTGTAAAAAAAAAACATGTTCCAAACACAAAAACAATTTTTTTTGCAAGCATTCCTCCTCTTTTGCTTGCCTGCTCGCTCGTCGCTCTTTTATTTTTCGTTGGAATATGGACCGATGATAAAAGAGTGAACTTTGTTATAGACGTACACCTCGCAAAAATTCTCTCTTTTTTTCGTATAACAAATAAAAAAAAATGCTCTTGAGTTTCTACTTTGCACTGCATTTTATATATATTTTTTTTTCATTGCCATTACCGCAACATCACATGCAAAGACGGGATAATATAAAAAAGTTGGAAGAACAAAAAAAAAAGAAGCAAGCGTGTCTTTTTTTAGCAGGACTTGCACACACCAGGCAGCAAGCTAAAAATCATTTCTCCAAAAAAGAAAAAAAAAAAATTTGTTCATTCATAGCAAAATAGCAGACCGGAGAGGAGAAGGTGAAGGAGAGAGACGTAACTAATTTTGCGTTGTGGCGTTTTTTTTTTTGGAAAAAAAAACGTAATTCTGCAGAGTTTTTTACGAAAAAAAAAAACAGTTTGAATTGGAAAGATTATATTTTACAGTGACAGCGTTTAGTGATATCTGGAAAAGGTTGACACTTGTTTGCTTGTTTGGAACTTGGCAGTTTGGTGGCGGATAGTGAGCGGTTTTGATTAGACAGGATCATTGTTGGAGGATTTTTTGAGTTATTTCTGGGTGAATAAGACTGAGCAAGGTAAGTGACTAATCAAATTTCCGGTGAAAATCTAGGGAGTCGGCACACCTGTTGTTGGGGATATTTTTGATAGAAAGAGATGAAGGGAGGGAGGATGTAGCGATAGGAGTACTACTGAAAGACGGTTTGGTGGACTGCATGCGGATTGTGTGTTTTCGGGTTTCGGGTTGCAGTTTATGGTGTGTGTGCGGTGCAAGAAGATGTATTTTTTTATGGTAGGGTTGCTAAAATGCGGTTCGTCTTGGTCAGGGTTGTTGCATGTGACTTTTTTTTCGGCTACTGCGTGCACGAGGCGTGTTAAAGTGTTATGCAAAAAGGAGTTTAATGGAAGCAATTTGGTAAATCAAGTTTTTGTTTTTTAAATGTTGGCAGGTATTTGTGGGGAAGGAGTTTTTGTGAGTAGTTTTTGAAAGATGGCTGCAGCGCAAACGATGGAGGCGTTGCAGTTGCAGGTGGACGAGTTGAGGACAGCGTTGACTACAGTGACGGAGGCGCTCGTTCTGTTTCAGGAATTCATTGAGCAGGAGATTGGAGGTGAGTTTGAGGATGTGTGATTAGGAGGGACGTCTGAATGGGTCAATAACGTTTATGATTGATTTTTATTTTCTGCGCAGAATTTGCATACTTTAGAGATTCAGGGAGTCACTTCAAATTGATTGAGACGCTGAATAAAATGAGGAATTAATGCTGTGGCGAAAAACGCTATCCTAAAAGCGGAGCCTGTGAAACCGCCTGCGAATGAGGAAATAGCCGGTAGGCCATTACATGGAAAAAATATTATTTTCTCTGGAATTTTATTAATTATTTGAAATAAATTGTGTTTAGTGGCGACTACCAAACCCGTTGGAGAAAGCGAGGAGGAAGAACAAGTGGAAGTAGATGTTGATTACAGCGACGAAGATCAAGCAATGGACGAAATCACGATTCGTCAAGTTTACAGTAAGCTAAGCCTACATGTTTCCTAGCTAGATGCTTTTTTTTTTGCTTTTCGCGTTTCCTGATATGCGCTTCCAATGACTAGGTATTCCTTCCCCTAAAACAGAAACTGCAGAAGCACTCCTTCGAATGCGCCACAACAATTCTTCCATAACAATCACACCCGTTTTTCCCCCCGAGGGAAAGCTGCGAAGAGCCGAAGATAATTCACATAGGCCATCAGCCACATCATTATGTTTGCACACAACCGGCTGTCATCATCCCTGCTGAGAAGCAACCACCTCCTCCACCAACATTTGTTCCCATGAGTGTTAACCCTCCGCATGTGATTATTGACCAAAGGATGCATGTACCTGTGCCCAACATTGACATGAAAGACTACCATGTTCATTCAACTTTAATGCATCATCCTCCACCACCCCCGGTGCAGCAGCCTCCGGCTCCAGTAATGACAATCCGAGTACCAGTGTCCAATCCAATGCCGGTTCCAATTCCACCTGTAGTACCAACTGTACCAGTTGTTGCTAATAAGGCTAAGAAAGCTGAGAAGAAGAAGAAGACAACGGTCAGCAGAATCCAGGGCAATTCCGCTTTGAAGCGGAAGGTCGGTCGACCTCCAAAAATCAGCGCAATGCCATTTACCCCTCAATCCAATGACAATAGCGACCAGCCACTCGATTTACAAAAGAAAGTTCGACGCCCATCTGCTCGCCCAGTGAAATGCCAGTTTTGTGGGAAATGCTACTCAAGCAAAGGGGTCATGAGTCGCCATATAAAAGAAGCGCACCGGGAGGAACCCCAGTTCCCCTGCTTTTACTGTCCATTCAAGTTTCGGAATGGACCTGCACGACTGGAGCACATGAACACATCTCATCCAGAAGACATGAACAGTGTGATTTGCCCATATTGCAAGCGCAAGTCCAGCTCTGTCGCTGGAAAAAGGAACCACATGATGTAAGCTATCCTCTCATTAACTGTTTAACGTGTCCCTATTCATTACAAATTGGCTAATTTACACAATTTTTCATACAGGTTATGCGCGAAAAAATACCGCGGGACGCCAACCAAGACTTCCAACAAGGCAGCTACAACATCACCGTCCGATTCTGGTGTCGAAATGGAAGTATCTCTGTCTGGATAAGATAAAACTCCTACATTCAGGAAGAAAGAGTTCCTTTGCAAGTTTTTCACAGGAAAAAGGGCAACAAAGCTCGGAACAAAAATGGATTTAGGAATGTACGCTTGTATTTTCAACATATATTAATACAGTTTTTATATATACCCTTGGCATGACAAAGATCTTAGTCAAAACTACGAAAAATTTGTTCGGCCAAGTGTAAAGTAAGTAGTTAGCCTAAAAATAGAGAAGTAATAAAATAGGTAAAACTTGTATTTGTTTTCTGAAAGGCTATGAGCCAATCATTTTTAACTAACAATACGCATGGTTTTTTTTACTGAAGATCAACCTTTATAATATTGAATATCGTACAGGTTAGTACTTCTGTACGCATAGAGAAATTAAACAGAGACTCGTTACCTTGTTCCATGCTTTTGTCGCTATCAATCTTTTGTACAGTATTTTTAAGGAGGACCAGAATGTTTTTTTTTGTGTCAACTTGTCAACATGTTAACTATTTACTGAGGGTATATATCATTGTGATTTTACAAATTTATTATCCATTCTGTCAAATCCCAGTGAGTGCAATTTGTATACAGAAAGCTTTATATATTTGTCTAAACAAGGAAATTAAAAGAAATGTTCTATGGCACTTTTGTGATGAATTTATGCCAAAATGCAATCTATATTAAAAAATATATGTTACACTGGTGTTGTAACTGGTTAGTTTATTACAAGTCTTGAAAAAAAATAAAAATAAAAGTGGAAAACTATTCTTGAGCAAGTGAGGGCTTGACTGTAAACAAGTTAGCCCCTTTGGCCACTGTTTTTCCGGCTTGTTGATGGACCTTTTCAACGATTCCATCGCATGGAGAGCGGATGACATTCTAATAAGAAAAACGGCATGAGCAAATGTTTTGAACTATTTGTTGCATTTTATGTGCATTTGAACGTAACTTTGCATTGGTAGACTTACCTCCATTTTCATGGCCACCAAGGTACCCAGCTGCTGACCTTTCGAAACATTGTCGCCTTCTTTTACCGCGACCTTTTCGAGAGTTCCAGGCATTGGAGACTTGATGCTTGCAAGACCTTGAGCTCCTGCAGAAGCAGAGGTCTCAAGCGCAGACCTATCCAGTGGACCAAGCGTGGGTACTTGAAGAGTGTAGGATTCGTCTGGTGTGAAAATAGTAAGCGCATTGTTCTCAGGATTGAGCGCAGCTGCAATTGGAACCGTCATGGATCCTATATTAACATGCATTGAATACATATTCCCAACTTTCTCCAGCAGAGAAACACCACATTCGCCAAGTTGGTCTACAACAAATGAGGTGTTTGAGAGAAACTCGAGATTTAGCGTGTGGTCCTTGCCGTCAAGTTCGTATTTCATATTTTGTTTCGCCTTCAGCCCTGAATTGAGGCGGAATCTTGCCACACTTAACTGCTGACCTTTGACATGGTCAGTTATTGCTGATAAGGCTAGTGTTGCAATAGCCAATTTTTCTCGTGTGAGCTCCTTGTTCGCTAGGAGCTGCTCACGGTTTTCTTCAATGAATTTTGTAGTGACCAGGTCGTTTTGGAAAGACTTGGACTGAAGGATTCTCCTCATGAAGTCAATGTTTGTTGATACCCCTGCCACATTAAACTGGCTCAGAGCTAGGTCTGCCTTTTTTATAGCTTCTGTCCGGTTTTCTCCCCAAACGACGAGTTTCGCAATCATCGGGTCGTAGTGAACACTCACATCGTCTCCTTCCACAACTGCACTCTCAACCCGAGCATTCTGAGGGGTCCGCAAGGCATGAATTCGTCCAGGCGCTGGAACAAACATCCCTCCAGTTGTGTCCTCTGCGTAAACCCGCATTTCAAATGCGTGTCCGAACGGACCGGGAACATGCTTTTGGTCTTTGATGGGCAGCTCATGGCCCATCGCGACCAAAAGCTGCCATTCGACAAGATCCAGGCCTGTGATTGCCTCCGTGACAGGGTGCTCTACTTGAAGACGGGTGTTCATTTCCATAAAGTAAAAGTCTTGGCCTTCCACGATGAACTCGACTGTTCCGGCGCCAGTGTAGTTGACAGCTTTTGCAGCGTTCACAGCGGCTTGGCCGATGCGTTGACGGGTTTCCTGGGTAAGCCCAAGCCCCGGAGCTTCTTCGATGACTTTTTGGTGGCGCCTTTGGACGGAGCAGTCTCGCTCCCAGAGGTAGACACAGTTCCCATGCGAATCGCCAAACACTTGGACTTCAATGTGCCGAGGGGCTTCGATAAACCGTTCAATAAGAAGGGCACCGTCTCCAAACGCCTTTTCAGCTTCGGACTGACACGACTCCGCTTGGCTGAGAAACTCTTGAGGATTCCGAGCTATTCGCATTCCTTTTCCTCCGCCGCCCTTGACTGCTTTGATCATCAGCGGGAATCCAAGCCTGGAACAAATATTTAAAACTTAATATTAGCTTTGGAACACGCAAAACTTCGCCCAATTATTTGATTTTTTACTTGAGAGCTTCTTGCTCCAAAGCCTTTAAGTCTGAAGCAGCTTCTTGGCCGTGATAACCAGGGACCACAGGAACACCAGCAGCCTCCATGAGCTCTTTCGATTTGCTCTTGATTCCCATGTCGTAGATAGCTTGGGAGGGAGGTCCTACAAATATCACATTTCGTTTTAAGCATTTATCCGCAAATTCATAGTTTTCAGAGAGAAATCCGTAGCCAGGGTGGATAGCATGGGAGCCTGTCTGTCTTGCCACCTCAAATATTTTCTCCTGGTTCAGATAAGACAAGGTCGACTTGGCAGGTCCAATACAGTACGCCTCATCCGCCATACGAACATGTTGCGAGTTCTTGTCAGGTTCCGAAAACACCCCAACCGTACGAATTCCTGAGAGAAATACATGATTTTAGCTGGATCGACGATAACCTTTTCTTCACATGGCCACTCGTGATTGATTAATACTCACCCAGTTTCTGACATGTTCGAAACACTCTGCATGCAATTTCCCCACGGTTAGCAACCAGCACTTTAGATATCTCTCGTACGTTTGCTGACATTTTTACGGTGTCTGTCCCGTTGGAACACTCTTTGGAGTCAATCAACAAAAAAGTTCATGCTAAACAAATTTACGGTAGGAATCTGAATTGACCTACCAATACATGAATGAAAATTCATGTAAAAATGTATGACTGACAATATGACGAGCTGATTTGGGACCATCATACGATGGCCATGTGTACCTTGTGGAGCTAAACCAGTCTGTCAAACAAAAAAAAAAAACTTGTTTTCAACCAAGAGAATTCGTGGTCCAAATTGACAACGCTATCCTTTCTGTGTTCTATGCAGTCTGCAACGGATTCCAGCATTTGTTATCAGGGTGCATGCATGACTTCGTGGCGCATATAAAACATTTGTATGCTATTATGACCACCATTTAAATTTGCGTATCTTTGATTGTCTGCAACGAAGTTTACTACAACAAATACAGTTTCAAACTTTTTTCCCTGGGGAATGTTTGTGCCCCAAGTTTGTCTTTTTGGCAATCTTTCCTTTCTCTGCTTTCACTTGCTTCGCCATTAACTCCAAAGCGGCTGTGAGGGCAATGCTTCTAGTTGGAATCTCCTTGTCACCAGCGCCAATGGCTTTCCTGTAGTTTGCACTTTCCAAGAGACTCGCAGGCCGTGGCTCTCTTTTCATCTGCTTTGCAAACCATCTCATCCGGGTCGTAATACGTCTTTTCTATTACAAAGATAACAAATTTGTATCCAAAAGATCAAGAATACAGTTTAAATCTTTGTACCGGGACACTTCCAATGAATAGGACGCCCAAAAAGGCACAGATAAAACATAGAACAGTCCTTTGGATCCTCGACGTACTTGTTAGGAAACACGGGGCATTCTGCAACTGAAGCACGTCATGGCAATCATGAAATACAATTACGATAAATTTCGGCTAGATTTGAGAAAATTTGTACAAGGTCTGCAAAGATTTTTTGGAACCCTGTTCCGCGCAATGCACTCCAGGAGAGTCGGATGAAACGCGTAGTGGGGATGGCATCTAAGCTTCATGGCAACTCCCAAATGGCAGAGGTAGTAGTATTCACAAGTCTCGGATTTTTTGTCAACGTATTTCGCAGTGATTGGCTCTTCTGGACATGTGCAGTTGTCGTAGCCTAGGTGATCCTTGATACATGTCACGCCAGGTTTTCTATACCGAGCTTCTGCGAAACTGCTCAGGAATAAAGTGACAATTACCAAGACTCCTAAAATCACTGGCGTAACTCTTAAAATAGTTTTGGAGAAAACCACAAGGGCGCATGATACAGGGGGCTTANTGCGAAACTGCTCAGGAATAAAGTGACAATTACCAAGACTCCTAAAATCACTGGCGTAACTCTTAAAATAGTTTTGGAGAAAACCACAAGGGCGCATGATACAGGGGGCTTAGGCTGCTTTCCGGACGCCATTCCGCAAAAAGTCGACGGAGTTTGAATAAACCCGTTATACGCTCGATGATACTTCAAGAATCATTAACCCATATCATGACTTTCATTAAGATCAATAGATCTTTCATTTACAAAGCTCGCTTCCGGTTTATTTTTATTTGCTAAGCAGGTTCCTGGTTCTTGTGTTCCGCGTTAATAAATAACAATGGGCTGTTATATTATCGTCAAATTTGTTTGTTTTTTTATTACATTCAATGGAAAAAAATCTACAATCTCTTCTAAACCTTCCTAATAAATTTAATTACGACTGGGATGCCGGCAAATTTAAGAGTTGTCTTACGGACTCGCCATATTCTGAGATCCTTTCGTGGTTTTCACCTAAAAGTTTTAAGGTTAAAATGACAAATTAAATTTTCAACTACAAAGTTTTAATGAAAACAAGAAAAATTTGAATGTACCTTCATTTAGTAACGAAGTTAGTTTAGTTTTGTAGCTTTCTAAAGCCTCAGACTTGGCTTGAATCTCTTCCGGCTTCAAAATACTTTCAATAACTGATCTAGATTTACTCTCCTCCCAAATGTAAGCCTCCATGTCCGCTTCGCTCTTCTCATCTTCCCATTTTTCGTTGCTCTAAAAAAACAAGATTTTGGTTGAGTTTTAATGTAATTTAAATTTTCTAAAGCGTCCTCGGTAAAGGCCCTTCTCTCACCCGTGATTCATGGCATAGAGCGGTAAGTAAATACATTGAGTAGTCATAGTTTTGCTTCCGCATTGGACAACAGTCGGTGACAAGGGTGAGCTCGTCCGTTTCCGGGTTGTATCTCTCACCGACCAACCTGAGGATTTTGTCTTTAGCGTGAGCGTCGAAGTTAAATGCAGATAGCTTTACCCGGAGGGTGACGATTCGAGCTTTGGAGTCTCTAATGGAGGGTGACGAGTGGCAGTAGTCATTTGTTAGGATTTCAATTGGAAAGAGACTTTCAAGAACATAGTCGTCTTGAAGCTCTTCTGGCCATGGAGTGCAAAATTCTACGTCAATTGAAAGAAGTTTTTGTGAAATTTAATTTAAGGATACGATTGACTGCTTTATTTAAAAAATGAAGGATCTTACGTTTAAGTGCTTCACAATGGCGCTGAATCGCTGGAGGAGTTAAATGAAGAAAGTTAGGGATTTTCATGAGCTCCAAATTGGCAAACTTGTCCGGGACCGGTTTCCCCTTTCCAGGCTCGACGTAGCCTTGATGCATCGGGAGGGGAACACTTGCGGGATGAAACGTCTTTGGAGTTGGCCAAACACTCGGCCAGTCTTGGTCCGTGGGCATTTTCAAGTATCTGATGAAGCCCCACAAAATCAACGTCAATTAACCACGGATTTGGAGACAAGTACAAACATAATTAGTGTAAGAATGCTACAGTACCGGGGCGGTGGCACTTCTTTCTTTTCTCGCTTCTTTCTCAGCCGTTGAAATCTCGTATTTCTTGACCGGATGATGTCCAGAGGTTGAAATTCATCGTCTGGAGCGATATTACTGGTTGTTGAAGCCTCTGAAGGGGTTGCGTACAATCTGATTCTGTACTTGGACGACACAGTTTCAAAACAACTTCCAGGAAATGCTGGAACTCTCCCCAGTGGACCAAATGAACTGAACACCGGCCCACTTCCGAGTCTCAGCATCCTGGAGCAGTTTGTTAACACAGCCATTTTGGAAATTAAAAGGACAACAAAATGAAAATTTAAGTCTCTGACAACAAGTTATCAAGGGATCTGGCAGAGCTTTTGACTCTCATCTGGAGAAAATTTGCTTCAACTCAAAATGCACATGTTTATCTGGGGCGAAAAGAGAAAATCATGCCAGGTAGCAAAAAAAGCTTAATGTTGTGCTTGTGCGGACAGTGCGGGGTTCGATATGACCATGCCCATGGATAAGAAAAGTTTGTATAATTTACAGAAACAAGTTTCTTAGTTTTTTATTTTAGGTTTTAAATATGGAAATGATGTCGTTACATCCGAATTAGATAGAGCTACCGGTTTAAAAAAATTAGACTACTTTTCAGCCATAGCTTTCATTTTGCAGTCAGTCGTGAACAATGGTTTCGCAATGAAACTTGCTGAGCCCATGTATTTTTTGATTTCCGGTAGAGCTTCAATCCGATCTAGGTACGCTGTCAAATTGGGCCAACTGTCAAGCCCTTTGGGATCGTAGCCTTGGTAGTGACGCAGATTCTCGTACGTGTAAAAGTCCACGTAAGTAAGTCTGTTTCCAGCGAGCCACTCACGATCCCCAAGAAATTTCGACAAATATCCCATTTTTACCGGGGCTATTTTCTGAAACTGAGCATGCCCTTCTTCCTAAAAGATCAAATCAGTAAACAATGTAAAATTTAGTAAAAAATCGGAAGGAATTCTTTTATTTTTTTATTGCACCGTGTCTTCATAGGCTGCAGTTCCCAAATTTGTGTACGCAAAGTCATAGATGAAGTTGTCAACCATGTCAATCCTTTTGAGCTCTTCAGGGCCAACTCCGAGCATTTCAGGTTTCCAGGAGCGACATATATATTTCATAATAGCACGTGACTCGGTTACTGTGGAATCCCCCTCCAACCAGTACGGCAACTAAATTGGCAAGTTAACCAAGAAACAAACAACTTAAATTTAAAATCCTCGTTAAAAATCACCTACGTTCGGGAAGTCCAACTTTAGCGTTTCCTTGTCAGC
>VICI01004477.1:0-10927 GCA_019593645.1 Akabosia matsudoensis
TGTCTCTTATAGAGTTGGGAAAATACATGGGGTAAATACAGATTGGGCGACAGAAACGATACCTTTATTAGACAGGTTCTTTTATAGGACTGCCTTTAATATACAGGTTTGACTGTATGTTTACTCTATGATAAAAGTTGTTTTTTGGCTATAATTTCGGACTACATTGTCCGATGGGTCTGAGATTTCTACACAGGTTGGCTGAAGGTCTTGGCAACAGACAAATGGGGTTTTAAGTGGTTTCAGATACCTGCAGGTGCCCGTATTAGTTTTTGAGGGATAACTTGAATACGCATGGTAAGACTGAGAAAAAATTTTGTACAGAGGTTCTTTAGAGGCAGATGTAACAGGTAAATGCGTCTAAATCCATTTAATGTACCTGCAGGTGCCCGAATTCGTTTTTAGGGATAAATTGAACACGTTTATGAATCTGATAGACATGATACTTTGTACAGCCGTTCTTGGTAGGCGGAGACAACGGATTTCAATTTTCAACGGATTTGGTTAAATGAAAAGTTTATTCCTACATTTATTTGAGGAACAGTATTTTTGGCCAATTCTAACGCCAAAAAGTATACAAATTATGTGGTACTACCTCTACTTCCAGAATAGGTTGGTGGTTGTATCACGAGTGGATGCGGAGTCAAACGGGGATTTACTGAAGCTACATGTTTCTGGAGATGGAATACATATCCCAAGATTGGATAAATTGGTTAGCGTGCTGTAAAATGTTGCGAGGTTCATCAAAACTTTGTAATGAGTAATGAGCATTCATTAGAATTGGAATTTAACAGTTTTAGTGAGTTTTTCTCCCAGTATTGGTGTCGAACGATTGCCACCAAAATACAAAGGGTACGTTTTTTATTCAGTTCAAATCAAGCTTGACATTTTTGAAAAGCTACAACTACGAATTACGAATTTCATGGCAAAAGAAAATGAAAAAAAAAAAGAAGTAGCTATGATTAATACTAATGCAAGTATAAAAACAAGAAAAACGGGGAAAATAAAAAAATGGCTGCTCTCGGTTGTGATAAATTGCATTGAAATTCCATACATGAAAGCTTACCAATGATATCATCAATCAGCTGGCATGACACCCCATATGTAGGTATGCAAATAGCCAAACAGAAAAAGAAAACGGACCACCTACCCTGCCCCTCGCTTTTGGCCAATCGTTCTAAAAACCGATTTTCTTTTTGGAGGACGGATGGGGACGGATAACATTATTGGTCCAGGAGTTCACGCCCGTTTTGACACTTGACTTGGCAGTAGTTGCACGAAACTTTGGATTCCTTGAAGAACCCGTGGATGTCGAAAATATGCTGGGAGCATATGCCTCTATGTGAAAATCGTTTTGAACGAGCTAGACACGCTATGTTTGGTGGCATTTTGTACTTTTTCCAGATGAATGGGAAGTTTGAACTAGATTTTGTGCAGAAGTTCGCGATAGCCGTATTCAAAACCTAAGAAATGGCTTTAATCTTTAATTGTCGTTGAGTTGAACGTCGAAGCCTTTTTTTTTGTTCGAAAATACTACAATTTTAATGTGAAGAGTTGTTTTATGCACATAATTATTTTTATTAGCAATCTGATTTGGTTTTAAAATTACAATTGGCCGAATTTGTGGGATTGGTTTGAAGATGTTCTTCAATAAGTGGAGTTGACGGCTGATCAACCATGCCGAGCCCCGCTATATCAGCGATGTTTTAAGGAGTCTAGGATCGCCCAGGACTTGGGATCTGCGGTGTTATTTATGCCCAGGGATTGCAGAAACATAACTTTGTCCTGTGTGCGGTCGACGCCGTTGTCATGATGGATAGCAACTGACTTGTAGCACAAAAAGTGCAAAGACCCCAAGAAACAGAAACACAAGCTTTTGACTCATGGTGGCGTTGGAAATTGATTTGGTCAAATGAATATCGATGAATAATTTACGCTTCGCTTTATATACAGCTTACTAGTTTGCCTCATACCCAAACTCACGGACTAATTATAGCCAATGATGTTCACGAAAGAAATGAGATAAACTCCATTTCGTGGTAAAACAAGTGGCCATTCGACGTAAAACTGTTTAAAATATAAACCGGGAAAAAATTAGTTTTTAAGCAATCTCTTTAGTTTTTATGTGACTATTAGCACGAACTCCGCACGTATGAATGAGCTAATGTTAATTACTCAATACCGAGAAACTAGACTGACGTTGTAACTATGCCAGTTGACGTGTCTGGATTTTAAAGACAATTCTCAGTTCATACATTTTCTTCTTGGAAGGGTTCCCAGAAGAACGGTTATGGCGCGGAGGATGACGTGTCAATACTGAGACGCGATAAGTAACTGAGCCTGACTAGCGTGTCGACGCGAAGTTTGTAGATAACTTAAGATCGACGAAATATACTTTTCTGGTTCGTGAAATGGTGCTTAACAAACTTCCGCCGAAATATGTATATTTATTTTTGAAACTCCACAAAAAAAACTTTTAATGAAAAAAAAAAGAAAGAAAAGAAAGTCTTAACGCCTAGAAACGGAAATTGCAGCTTCCACCGCGTTAATTAAGAACTAGAATGTATATGAGTGAAGCTAAAGTTGGTGACCTGTTAAATGAATATGATTCACGGTACGGAATAATCAACGTGAGCAACGAAAAGAAAGGTGTGCCACAGCATTAACTACAACGACATTAAAGGAAAAGGTTTTTCCTAAATTCATTTGAGCTACAGTTTCTTTTTCTGCAATTTCGACGTGAAAAGTTAAGCAAATTTGTGTTACTACCTGATCCAGACGGTATATTGAAATGTCTTTGTTGCGAGGAGGAGAACGTAACGTACATAGTTGAGTAAATTAATTATTGTACTGTTGCGACCTGAACGGGAAGCTTATCTTATCGTGGATAACTCGGTCTCAAATTATATATACTCTTAAGGTTTGTAAAACTGCTACGGCGTTCATGTAAACTTTATAATGAATATTAAAACTGGACTAGAATAGTTTAAATATTAAAACATTTTCTAGTGGTAGCGATTCTCAAAGTCCTGCCGTCATAATCTTTAAAAAAAATTGATATTGTATCATGTATGTTTAAATCAAATTTAAAATAAGAAAAGAACATTCAATAGAGCGTCAGAAAACAGTATTTCCTGAATTCATTTGCGCTGATTCGATCTTGGATAATGCTAACGCCAACGACTCCGCCTAAAACTCCTAGTACGACCAGCTTGAGGAAATTTTTAACTTGTCGCGTTTGATGGACGAAACCAAGCGTTGAACAGTATGCTAAGATAATTTTTAGTTGGCTGCTACGCATGCGTGCACGAAATATGTCACAAATGTCTAGATGGTAGTTCCCACATGTTTTAGGATCGTATTTTTCAAAGAATTTGCATGAAAATACAAATTTTGATCTGTTAAATGGGTACTGGAGTGTCGATTTTCATATAAAAGATGCTTTCAGAACGGCTCTACGACGTACCGTTGTCGAGATAATTAACTATTTCATGTTTTCATTAGTTTCAAGTCGCCCCATGAATATGCATATCGAATCCAGGTACAATTGACATCATTTTTGTTTCATAGCTTTAATTGACATCACAAATAAAAACTTGACATTTTCCTCCTCAGGAATTTTGCTAAATTATACCTAAATTATTTATTTAATCTGAATACTTTTAATTACATTTGAAACTATTTTTTTATCGTTTTCTCCGTCGATCTTCTTCACTGTCAGAGCTACTCCCACGACGTTTTCTATCATCCCTTCGTCGGCTTCGGCGGCTACTGCTGTGTCGCTTTTCATCTCCGCTGTCCTCTCTCGGGGGTGACCTAGATCGTGACCTTTGCCTGGATCTCGAGTCGTTGCTGCTTGTGGATCGAGTCCGTTCATTGTACGAGCGGGAGGACCTTTGCGAGGAGGATGGAGATCGGGACCTGTGACGACGCCGAGAATGACGGGGCGATCTGACACAAAAAATAAGAACGGCAATAAAAATTTATTAGTCGGGTTGGACACGAGTAGAAAATGAAAATAATAAACAAAAGAACACATACCCGCCATCTTTTTCTTGTGAACTGCTTCTCCTCCGCCTTCCCCTCCTGTCGCCTCCTACCTCTGAATTCGGATTAGCTACTTTTCTCAACAGCTTCTCTCTATATTCCCTCACAAGATCAAGACTCCCGCTGACCACGCCCCGTTTCTCCAACTCATCCTGAAAAGCTAACACTTTCACTTCAATTTCCCTCATAATTTTCCTCCTCTCTTCTTCCCCCGCTGATAACAAAGTCCCTCCTCCCCCAAGTAACAACCCTCCACCAGTCCCTCCAGCAAGTCCGCCTACTCCTATTTGGCTACTGCCTCCATTAGTTTCCTCCTCGTCGTCTTCCTCCATCGGCTCTCCATCAATATCTTCGTCATCGTCCCCATAACTAACTAGCATTCCCCCTTGAGGGGTGTTGCTGCTCATCATAGTCTCCTCCTTGACTTCCTCTTTTCCCTCCTCAAAAAGGTCCCACTTGGATGTCGTCGTCACCGCCTGTGCCTTCACCTCCTCAGGGTCAAGCTCCTCCCACTTGGACTGTTTAAACTTTGCCTTCTCCACCGAAGCCTGAGCTGCAGCTCCTCCTCCACTCGCTCCAATTCCTTGATAGCTCGCTACTGGAGGAAACATGTCGTCATCCAACGGTACCCTACAAAAAATACCCACGAATAAAAATAACTGTCGAATTCACCTCCAAAATTAAATTCAAATAAAGTTTTCCCTTACCCATCAATCTCCTCATTAATCTCGACCTCTGCCGACTGCAAACTCTTGACCAGCTTCATCGCACTCTGCGGCGGCAGTTGCGCCCTTGGCGGTGCACTTTTCTTATGAAGCTTCTGCCTGTGAACGTTTAGCTTCTCCCTTGCCGCCTCCTCGTCACTCTCCTCATTTCCAGATCGACTCTCTCCACCTTCATCCCCTCTGAACGACTCCTCCCCATCCCCCGCACTCGCCAGTCCCAAAAAGATGTTCTGCAGCCGAATCAAAAAATCATTGGAATACAAGCCCCACTCATTCCACGCGTTAAAACAGCCCATGACTCGCTGTCTAAAGGCCTCCGCACTCCCTTTCTTATCATCTCCCCCTCCCCCAGCCTGATAAGCATAGCTTAACTCCTGAAATATCCGCGGGAGATGCGATTTAAACGCCTTCCGGTATCCAAACGCGTTCATTCCTTTCGCCGTGCAGTTGTGAAGGACATCATTGACCACGTAAAGTCTGGCAATTCTCTTCTGGAGGGATGTCCCCCTCCCACAGAGCGCCTCGCGAAGACACAAACAAATTTCCTCCGTGGATTCACTGTGTTCAATACTGAAAATCATGACTTCAGCGACTTTGTGGCGATCGGGCGTGATTCGACGAAGCATCCTCTCAAGACGAAGGCGCTGGGCGTTGGAAAGCGAGCCAACTCGAGTCTCGCGGTCCTCCTGCGGAATCAGTTCATCTGGCATTCCTTGTGTGAATGGATTTAGTTTTGGAGGCCGCCAAACTGAGCCTCCGATAAACATGCGAAACTCTTCGGTCCGCCATTTCGACGTAGAGTCCCCCTGGAGGAGGGAATAGAGCTTCCAGCGGTAGTACACATGGGCGGGACTCTGATTCTCGAAGAGAAACCGGAACTGAGGATTTGCGATTTCTTTATTCATTATCATCGCTTCGAACATTGGTCCTTCCCGGATGACAAACTCGACCATGCGATGGATAAGCGCCAAAAGACTTCGATCTGTTGGCATGACGACCTTGACAGTGGCGTTGATGAGAAGCCTGTCAAATTCATCTTTAAGCTTGCCCTCTGTGGGATAGGGCGTTCCGGGCGAGGGAGCTTTGTGTTTATCACGGCGATCTGGCTGGGCGTTGAACGGAAGGCCGGAGAGGGGCGGGGGCATTGTCATTTCGAGCATTTGAGGGGGAATGTAGACAGGGTAGACTGGAATGGGAACGGCTTTACCCCAGCCGAGTTTGATTTCAGAGCCGAGGATGTCTTTGCCGTTGAGATGTTTGAGGGCGCGTTCCCCATCGCGACGGGACATGAACGCGACGAACCCGGAGAGACGGTTTCGAGCTTTTTCTTCGTCGGTGCGGGCCCACATTACTTTCACGGAGGCGAGAGGGCCGAATTTGCCAAAGACTTCCATCAGGTGCTGCTCCGTTATCTAAAATCATCAAAAGAATCATTAAACCCGAGAGAAAAATCCTTGAAAACGCGAAAATATCATTCAAAGTGCCACAAGCGCCTAAAGTTTTTAAAACTCGAAAGGAAATCACGACAGAAATATTGTTTAAAATGTTGAAAAGTCGGTTGAACCGTTAAATATTCGTTTTAAACGCCAACACCTCCATTTAAACAACGAACCCATAAACTAAAACGGCACAAACATCATCTATGACCGTTAGAAGTCGTTAACATATTGAATTTTCCGCTATTTATATATTGAATTTGATAGTATTATTTGGTTTTAATATCAATTACCTTTGTCGGAAGGTTGCCAAGATAAAGATTGGTCGTGTTTGGATCTCCATCGTCAATGGATCCCGTCCGGATGTCGTCTGTAAATCACAAATAAACAAAACAGCGGCCGGCGTTTGTTGTTTTGGAGGGATTTGTAAAAAAATATCCACGTCGACGGGAGGAGTTTTGTGTTTTTAAGTACCAGCGCCACCAGATTAGATTGGAAGTTCAACAGGAAACAAAATATAATTTTTGGAAGTGTTTTGTAATAACCAAGTTCGAGGGACAATGAAGCCCGAAGGTCATCGCCAGGTTTGGGAGGCAACTTGATAACTTCCTGAAGGCCCAGCATTCGCTTGAGCCTGTGACGTTCTTCGCGTTCTTCTTGGATTCTTTAAGTTACAACAAAAGATTAATTATAAATTAATTTCAGCGAAATCTGTTGATTTTTATTTACTATTAACGTACATTTTAAGTTCCTCTTTGAAGATTTCCAGATTTGACTTCTTTTTCTCAGTCGTTTTCTTTTTACTGCCTGGCTTTTCTGGACGCCGGGAGGAATCGTCGTCACCTCCACCACTGCCTCCTGCCCCACTACCACTCCCTCCAGATGAAGAACTTCCTGGTGGTTGGTCCTTCTCAAACCGCGACGTGGGTTTGTACAATTTTCCTTTCTCTTTGGAGTCGTCATCTAAAATAATTAACCAAAAACAACACATTGAAATTAAAATTAATTAATAAACCTAGCATAATTAGTTATTTGATTCCAATAGTCTTACGTTTCTTCCCAGCCTCGTAAGTGCCCGCTTTAATCCAGACTTTACTCGCCGCCTTGGAACCCGAGGACTCCTGGAAACAAGCGACATATTCCTCAAACGCCTCGGCGGCTGCTTGTTCCTCCAGTTTTTTCTTTTGTTCCTCCAAATCCTTCTTGGAGGCACTGGGACGTTTCCCCACGGAGGGAAACTGGAATGATTTCATATTTTAAAAGTAACGAGTGCGCTATTGATTAACTACAAACAATTAAAAAAAGCCGGATGACTTTGCTCCATCCAGAAACGTAAACATCTTCACAGGGGAATATTTGTTTTGCTTGTTTCGCTGTATTTGCTTCTTAGATTTTTCCTAAGGGGCCTTTCAACCACGATTTTGTTGACGTGGACAGCTGAGATGACAGAGAAAAAGAAGAACGTTCGAATGAACGAGCCTTGGAGACGTGCACGGTTTGGCATCCAGCCTACAGCTGACGCGTAAACCCCACAGCATAAAATAAGCTCTGAATCGAGCTCGAGTTTTGCACTCATTTTACTTTGCATAGTTTATGCAAAACAAACCCCGCAGCTTCCTCAAGAAACTCGAGTTTGTCTTTTGATTTTTATAGCAATCATGCTAAGCAATGTCGTACGGACGGAGAAATCCCTGCTGCATTGTTAGAGAACTAGCAATTGTGAATTGAGTTGTACTGTGGGGCACTAGATTTGGAGTTGGGGTAATGCCCATTTTTCGGTTGGTTCGGTAGCATGTAAACAAAACACGCTGAGGTGTTGATTTTGAAGACAGTTTAAATAGAATTTTGTTTATAATTAATTTTAAAAGGAAAAAAAATGGCAGTTCAACGAGGTTTAAGTACAAAAGAAAAGTTGCTTTGTTGTGTGGACGAGGTTGAGATAATTGTCAAGTAAGAATAAATCTTATTATTTTGTAAAAGTAAACGTTACACAGATGACAGACACATGATGGGAGTGTGGACATAAATAATTATGTTTTTAATTTTTTGTACGCAGGGAATTGCTGGAGACCACGATTGCTCCGAAGAATGAAAAGCTTTCTCAGCCCGATCAGTCCAACTTGATTAGTCTGTTGATGTCAAAAAATGACGAGTTCAAAGCGACCCTCGCCCTGGCAACCGAACAGCAAGATATCGACCAGAAAATGATTCAGTTGGGGGCGGAAGTGGCCCGCCATGACGCCGACATTCAAATGCTTCAAAAGAACCTCAAAGAAACTGTAAGAAAATCAATTTTCCTTTGTCCAGCATTTTTAAAAACAGGGAGCAGAAGGTTTATTTTATTTTATTTTTGTATTTTCCCACCAGGAAAACATTCTCTCGAGCGCCCTATTCCAAGCTAATCAAAAACTAAAGCAAATTGAAAAGGCTCAGGAGCACCAAGTCGGCTCTGAAGACTTAATCCGCTTCGCCCATCGTATTTCCTCGACAAACGCAGTCGCCGCCCCGGTCACGTGGCAACCAGGCGACCCCCGGCGTCCGTATCCAACCGATATTGAAATGAGAATGGGTCTCCTTGCAAGAATCAACGATACTCCAATGTCCCAAGTTCTCGACAGCCTTCACCCTCCCTCCTCCAATCTGGCAAACTCCCGAGACGGCTACAACTTACCTTGGTACAGCACCACAAGCGAAATTCCTCCATCCCTCCCCTCCAGCTTCATGCCGGTGAGGAACGATGACGTCGAAGTGATGAGTACCGACTCCAGCAGCTCCAGCAGTTCAGATTCTCAATAATAATAATAAACTTTATCTTCTTCATTTCGAACGTAATTAATTATCAATTATTTTCAAATGAGTATCGTTTCCCGCAGTTTTTTTTTCTTCAAATAAACAAAACAAAAAGAATTTTGATAGAAAACACAGAAAAAGAAATTTCCATTGTCATATTTTCTTTGTCTACATTAGCGTTGGCGTCGCATTGTTATTCCAAGTTTGCAAATTAACAACGCTCTTTCGAATTTCCCGCGCTGTTCACAAGTTTTGACTTTTGAGAAGAAAAGAAAGGAGAAAACTGAGCGCATGCTTTTCACCTGTTTTTTGCTCTCGAGAATGAAAACGTGCGAAAATCGCTCGCCGAGAGCATCGTTGTTGGCGGAACTGGAAAGAAGCACGCGTGTTTTTTGTTGTTTTCCTCTTCCTTGGAGTGTTGTTGGACAAACTGGATTTGTAGTTAATAAGGTTAATTGTTGATTTAATTAGTGTTTTAATTAATTAACTGTGATTGTGAATTGATTGAATATATCTGTTCGTTGTTAACTTGTTTTTTAGTGGGAAAATTGAGGAGAAAGAGAAATTATGGCTCGGAATCGCAGAGAAATACGGCCAAGGAAGGAGGAGGTTGACGAGGCGACCACCTCCAGCGATACTGACAGCGAGGTTTACACTGTTGAGAAGGTCGTGGGGAAACGGCTTGTCAAGGGGAAGGTCGAGTATTTTTTGAAGTGGAAGGGTTATCCTGACGAGGACAACACTTGGGAGCCCGAGGAGAACGTCGGATGTCACGGACTAATCCAAGCTTACGAGGAAGAACTGGAAAAAGGTGGTCTACCATGTTCCCGTCTAAAATTATGTAACGTCAATTATGAAATATTCATAAAATTGATGGACGTTTTACAGGCAAGAAGGAGAAATCAGGTGCACCTTCGTCTGTCAAGTTAGAGCCGAAAGAGGAGCCTTCAGAGCATGCTATGAAAGGTGATGGATCCTCATCCCCTCTAAGAATCCTCGACAAGGTAGGCTTCCAATTTAAAAAATCATTTTAAACGTAAAACCCCGCCAGATGACAAAAAATAATGTTGTTGTCCGGTTTTCGTGTAGATTCCAAAAGGACTCCAGCCTGAAGCCATCATCGGCGCCACCGAAGAAAACGGCTCGCTTGTCTTCCTGATCAAGTGGAAGGACATCTTCGATGCCGACCTGGTTCCAGCCAAAGTCGCCAATGTCCAGTGGCCCCAGCTCGTCATCAGATTCTACGAAGAACGGATTACATTTGCTCACATCGAATAAAATTAACTAACAAACCGACTTGTCATGTGACGAATTCTAAAAAATCTAAATTGTTTTGTTCAGATAAGAAAGTTGAATGAATTAAAGGGGTACGCCGCGTTACGCAAATAACGTGTTTCGCTAATGAGCAAATTAACAAATGCGTTTATTTTCATTGCTTATCACATCAAAAAGGTTCATAAATCCTTTTCTCTTTTTCATTTCAACTCTATTTTTTTCACTTAACATCTTGAAAACGGCGGACACGCAGGTTTAGAAAAATAGACATTTTTTAGCTAGTTGGCTAATTAACAATGGCTAAGCCCGCCACGTTGCCGCTATTCAAGTAGTTAATGATTCAAAGGAGACTAAGAGCATCAACATTCTTAATTTGAAAAACGTAAAAATACGAACAAAGTGATTTTCTCAATAAATTTTTCATTTCCTCAAATCATCAAAAAAGTTGAAAGAAAAAGAAAAGCGAAAGAAAAATTAATTCCATTGCTTGATTGACATTCACTTCTCTTTCCCATTTTGCAAATTACCAACGTTCGTTCGAACCTTCCGCGCTTTTTTTTTTGCGAGGACCTTGGAAGGATGGAACAAGAGAAATCGGCGCAGGCTATTTTCATTTTTTCCTTTGGAATAGGAAAAACAATCGCCCAAAAATTC
>VICI01004478.1:0-10920 GCA_019593645.1 Akabosia matsudoensis
TAAGGAAAAATTGGAAATTTATTTATTTCAAACTTAAAGTTTTTTAAAGTCTCTGGTCTGAATGGAGTTGCGGAATTTTCATTACTATTTATCGTACCATATTGATCGATTTACAAGCAATGATAGGGAGGGACATGTCCCTGGCCGTTTCTTCTGTCTTGCCTATAGCTATCAGTAGCAAGATATGCGTCCTATTTTCCAACTTGCAATGATCTGTATTGAGACATACTCTAATATTATCCCATTAACAAATTCCGTAGCCCCGCATTCTTCATAAATTACATTTGTGTGGCCTCCGCATGGGCCCTTGGGAGTTGCGTCGACACGTGTTTCTTTTAGCTTCAAAGGCTGTAGTGCCGCATTTCAGATAGCATTTCAGACTCACGAAAACGTCCAGGAGGAAGAAGTACACAATATGGCATTTCTATTACATAACAACACGCACTCAACGAATCACCGATTTGTAGACAAACGAAGTCATGTAATTGTATTTTTGGAGAATACTTTTTGATAAAAACAATAACTAATGTCAATGAATGCTACATGATCCGCCTATAAACAAATTAGGCAGGTTACAAAATTTATGGAACACAATTCAGACGGATACTTATATATGTTGGACCACACAACGATGCAAACCGATACAAGATTTTTTTTTCGTTGAAGTTCTGCGGTAATACAAAGTTAGAAATGGCACATCTTGCATCAGACGTAAATAATGTTATCAGATTAGATTCTGTTTCTTTTCCTAAATTGTAGACATATGAACCTCCGATTAAACTAGACTGATACGAAATCTTCTTCGAGACAGTATGTTAAAAGAATCATATCGCATTGTGCGTGTTAAAACATATACCATGGTTAGAATTTCATACGCAGTTTAGGAAATATAAGGATGATATCGTATAAGCTATGTGGGAATTATCGTTCATAAAAAAATGTCGCGTCTATGGGCATTTCACATTTCATGTGTGGGGGAAAACAAGGGATATGAAATGATGATTCTTGTACAATTTCATCTTTTTTTGTTATTGTTCAATTCTGTTGCTTGTTTTGTTTATAAATGTTGTGTACCAGAAAATATTTTGAATAACAAAACAGTGCCTCGTCAGTTACTTTCGTATGCGTATTTGAGCCTCGAGTTGGAAACTCAAACTAGAAAGCCTGTCAGAATTGTGCAACAATACGAAAATCAACGTAAAGAAAGATGCGATGATGCTTCGTATGGATGAGATGATATGGCACAACCGGTACAACTCTTCATGCATTTATGTTGATCGTATCTGTCCTAGAAAAATCTCACTTTGCCCATCTCGTCGAAGCAGGATTGAGAAAGATAAGCGTTTTAATATTATCAGTAGTATTAAAGCAATAAAAAGAAAAGTTATTGCAGAAAACACGGCTGCTGCATCTTTCACGGAAACTGTTTGAAACTCTTTTTCAGCATGCTCCTAAAGTTGATTTTCGGTTACCCGTTTCTTCCGCTACCAACAACGCTGACCGAAAGAAATGGGCAAAGTAATAGTAATGAATTTTACTGTATCTGTCTCTTGAGAAGACGATTTACTCAAGATCCCCCTCATATCGAATCGAATTTGTGTTTATAGCAAACCCTACGAGCAACGTTTCCTTGTTCCTAACGAAAATCCTGTCTTGTAAACGTAAACATTGCTGGGCCATTTGTTTTAAAAAATGTATCGTAATTTCTCAAGCATAGTTTATGTATTTTATATCAAAGATAGGTGATAACAGCAAAAGCATTCCTTGTGCTTTCCTTTCCCATGTTTCCTCCAAAAGCAAATAAAAGTTCATTTGATAACATTTGATTGTGTTCAGTCACCGTGCCATAATCCATGGCAAGCTGCGTGCGGATATTATTATGACTTTGGAGGGAGACTATGCGTAGCACGCTAGGAGAAGTGCATCGTTGCACTTTTAATATCAATATAAATAAAAAAAGTATTCCTTTGTGCATGCCAGTCCTCACTAAACCGGAGATTGTGTAATCTTATGTAAAACGTAGATCTTTCAAAAGTTTCCTCCGATGGAAACAAAAGATACATACGCCAGAAAAAGTAAAAGCCATTGTTTTACTTGGTGGTACATGCATGTGGTGTATCAATCTACACACACGTAAACCTAGCTTAATATACATTTTTTTTCAAAGTTGTCTATTTTAGCTGAGAATCCTAGCAAGGACAACCAGTAACAATCTTGACTTGTGAATTCATGCATGGTTTATGTACAGGAGGGGAGAGAAAAGATGCGTGTGTACACGGGGCAGGGAAAATGGGATGCCAAAAACAAATGATAATATGCGATGAGAGATGCATTTTGGAATTCCAAGGAAGGTGCATACCGAAAAAAAGGTTTTTGTATAAAGAATTCTGTAGTGAGAAGAAAGTTAAGTGAGTGGTGGCATAAGAGGGAAGATGAGATGAGGCGATGAGAGAAAAGCACTTGAACATAAATTTTTCCTTGATTGTCAAAATTTGCATTTGTAGGGATGAATGAGATTAAGACAAAACATCTTTTCTTCCCGGAATTAGACGTAGTGCACTTGCTGGTAGTTATTTAAGACGATGTCGGACTAAGGAATCAAGGACAAGACAAAGCTGCGTGTGTTGTCGTTTTAATGAAAAGGAATAATAGGGAGCTAGCATCCCAATAAGAAGACGTGCGATGCGTTTTGGTGTATGGTGCAATTGCGACACATATATGCCCGCATCCTTTCACGGGTGTTAGACCCGGCTCAGAAACAAATGAGTATTTCGTAACAATATTGTACAGGAATCTCGTTTGGCGTGATGAGTAAATGAGTTAAAAGTATTCAAAAGGAGTTTCACACTGTGGGGCTTTCTATTTTAATACGTTTTGTGCTAACAGGAAGGAAAATGTTTTTGGAGAAAACGGGATGTAAGGATAATTTACGCACTTTACTTGCATACCCGGGTAAATGGTTTTTGCGTAGCTTTTTGTGTGACCATCATGGTAGGTGGTACTAATAACACTGGAAGGCTCAGTTTGTTAAGTGCTTTTTACTGAAAGAATATTGTTGTTATTTACAGAGAGCTGGAGCTCCGACTCGGTAACAACAAACATAAAGACAAAAGGATGAAACAATTATATTATACGGGAAGAAATACTTCCTTGTCTAATCGGAACAAACTTTAAAAGTTTCTTTAAAAGCTGTAAAATGAGATTAATTATCTGACAGGGGGAGAACAGACTGTTCTTTATGTTTCAACATAATTTTAGGTGAAGTCTTCTTTTCTTCATTTACCCTTTTCGATCTCAAACGCAGTAACTCATTTGAGGCTGATACATGTTACTTGCTTAATTTAAAATGATGAAGATTTCTCCCTTCCGAAAGAGATTTATTTTGTGTTCCCATTGATTCCTTCGGGACGAAGGATTCTTCCGAAGGATGTTTACTACGACACTAATACAAATGTTTGTAAAACATGGTTTGTCGCAACATAGAATTATGACGAGCCTTTCTCCATGTTGGAGCGGTTAGATTATGAATGTTTTTAATTATTAAACACAAACATGTTTCCGGAAGTCAACGGGTTTGAGTTGACTTGTTTTGTTGCTACAATTTAAGTTCAAGTCATGGGGCTATGGCCATGACTTGCAGAAATTTTTTGATCCACTTAGCGAAATTAATTTATCCTCTCGCACGAGCTATGCCTTTATACAATACACCGGAAAAGACAGAATAAAAAAGATTTTGTGTATGCTTTGTATACATGTAGAAGCAAGATTGAACAAGTAAATTGTAGTGAGCAAACGGTCTGGAGGTGTGGTCGTCAACAAAGTAATATAATAAAAATTACTGTTGGTAAAAAACGGTAAATCGTTTGTATTTCTTTATGCAGCTGCTGTTGACTTCGACGGATGCGTCAACGTCCGTCCGGACAGATCCTTTTTTTTCTCGCTTGGATTCAGGCTATTATTTATATTTACCCAAAACACAGTAATACAACAAAAGCCAAGTGTCAGAGGTCAGTCCCCCTTTGTAAACAAGAGGCTTAAAAATAGACCTAGTGTCACCATTTTCCCTTCCCATAAAAAATATGAAAATATCAAGCATCAACATAAAATGTAGCAAAAATGTGTAAAAACACTAGCAAACCATTTTCATCCTCTTATTGTCAATTGTGCACATTAAGTCGAGTCGCTCAGTATTAATAACTGTCTCTCCCAATAACTCATCATCATTGAATTAGAAACAAAATCTATCACAATAGATGACAAGTTTTCTAATAATAGGTCCCTGTTCTGATGATCGATATGACGTTTCTAACAAGGTAATACGCTACGGGTTAACAATGGAGCTTTACATGTAATCTCTTGCCGGTTGTATGAGTAATACTTATTGTGTAATGCTAAGAGATTACACTGTGCTATACTCGCAAACAGGAACAAAACACCAGAAGCAAAATGCATTAATATGATAATCAGGATGTAGTACTACTGGGTTCTGTTTCGTTTTTTGGGATAAAAACTGAAATTTTTACCTTTCGCGTGCACCGCACGGCTCAACTTGAGTTTTTGTACTTTTGTTGTTGTATCGGTGCAGTCACACTGATTACACACAGTTGATGCATTTTTTCCTCGGTTGCATCAATCCAGCGCATCATTCATCACATAACGTGATAATAATAGTATTCCTTCCTCTTTTTTACTTTTTTGGTTCGGTCCAATGAACAATGTTTACTTCGTAACAAAGGCAAGTTAAGCTACATTTTTACAACAACATGCTCTTCCGATGCAACATCATTCATTTTTTTGGTCGCACAAAAGAAAGCTTGTATTTGTACAGATGCAAAAACGTATTGTAATAATATTTTACTATTGTGTTTGCCATGCTCATTATACATAGAAAAAAAATATTTTCATGTTTGTGTCTTTATATTTACTAGCTCGCGATTGGAAAGTACAGTTTTGCGTGAGTATAAAAGGAGAGAAACCCAGGTTTGGAAATTTTACACACTCAAAATTCGTCACACTTTTTTCAGTCATGGTAGTAGGAGGTACTAAACTTGTAACTGAACTATTTACGCTGCGTGAGACTTTATTTCGGTTGACTCATCTCCTTTCCAGTTGCACGGAAGACTGCATTGATCTAATAACTCTGCAGCAGGCAAACACTACATGGCCACACTAGGGTGGTGTGAAAATAAAATTCTGCTTCGTTCGTAAACTTTTATGAACAACCATCATGAATTTATCAAGAGAAGTAGTTTCGTCTCAAATCTTGCCAAGGGTCAGGGATAATAAAAAAAATGAATGAATGCTGGACCTTCGCTAGTGATCGGAGTGATACCCTCTATCGTAATTTCACTCCACACCATTAAACCGATATAATGTTGATATATCATCCGTCCTGTTGCCAGAGGAGGAAGTCATATCAAAATTCATGGATGGCCTATCATAAAAATTAAACCGGGATAGTTTGTTTGATCATTATTATGAACATACAAGTCTAGTACAGAAAAGAATCTACGCTCCTCGAAAAACTGAAATGTGCAAACAATAGACACGCGCTTATATAAACTGACAGAGATTGAAACGTGAAATGTGCACCTTTCATTTTTTTTAGTTTCGTACAAAAAAAATTGTTTTTACAAAAATGGAAACCCGAGATGCACTTCTCATTGTGTGGCCGTCATATTTTATATCATTCTTACTTCCTCTAGTCCGCGTCCCGATCGATTCGAAGGGCTTCGGGTAGTTTTACATGTTTTCAAAATATTTTTCATCTTTCTACATGATTGATCTTGAAATTCAGTTATGTACTCTGACAATCGACTTCACTTTCATATAGCATTATTATTGATGTTGTTACTACGCTTATTACGAGCTCATTGCAAAACTATACGTGATAGGATTGAGAACACTTCCTCGCGCTTTTTACATGAAAGGCTTCATCAAATCAATTTTTATCTTCATACGCAATCATCATGCCAATGCGTCATAAAAAGTGGCCATCGTATGACTAAGTTACAATTTCTTTTGATGATCTCGTAAGCGAAAAAAGCAGGAAAAACAAATACACTCTTTCGAAATGTACCCTAGCTATTACGTGACATAAAACAACGGAAAAGATTTTTTTATATGACATTATTGTAAGGGAGAAAGACGGGAACGATGATCAAATTACTTATTATTCCGCCTTTCTCACTATTCACGTTGTCTGCCATCTTAGACATTGTCATAAACGAAATGTGCTATTTTAGCGTAACAGTGTAAGTAGAGCCCGGATGTGCCGTTTCGTTTGAGAAAGAAGGGATGCGTATTTTATGACTTCATAGATTAATATCACAGTAAGCTGAGTTTTATCCAAGAAAATGACTAAACTCAAATGAAAGTTAGCTGAGGCAGTCGCCGTTTTGGATAGGGAGTCGCAGATATGATCAGTCAAGATGGAAAAATTATAGTTCAATGCAGAACCATATCTACAAGACTCAGTTATTTTTCTCCTTAGGTNAGACTCAGTTATTTTTCTCCTTAGGTGGGTTTGGGTTATCTCTTGTATATAGGTAGGACGGATATAACACTTAAATTGGAGTGCAGTAAATGACAGAGTAAAACGCTACCCCAATTCCCGGTTCCCATGCATTATCCATAATGCTTTCTTATCTTACACATTGTTCTGCTCGTAGTTTGTTGAGATTGTACTACAAAATACACCACACAAGGCGCTGCTCAAGATATCACAACGGCAGAGTATGTTTTAAGGCGTACACAAACTTCATTAATTATTTCACTTGTTTGTCTTTCATTTTTTTCTTTATTCTCAGTCTCATCCAGACTTGAATACTTTGCTATTCAAATGAAGCTAAGGATAAGTTTTACACGCTTCTTTAAAACTCCTAAACTTTAAATTCTTACGGTTGTACAAAACTTCTCCGCTGTAATGACATTATTCAAAGAAAAAAAAGAAACATACAAGGCATAAAAGCGATGTTAGAAATCGTAAAAAATAAGAGTAGTTTTAGTGTGCATGTAATTACAGAGTATTTTTAACGTTCTTTTCCCTACTTTTTACGAGATCATTGAGCAGGGAAAATATCTCAACTTTCTCTAACACTAAAAGCAAACTTGGATGTTTATGAACCTCTAATGTCCATGAATCGGCGAAAAAAACAGGAGAGGCTGCATAAAGAAGGACAGAGCTATGAACATCAAAACAAGAAATGCACTTACGCAATATTTCATATTTGATTGATGCGACGCTCCTTTACCAAAAGGTTTAGTATGTTGCATCAAACCAATTCCCGTTCCCGTGGATTGAGAATACAACTTTCCGTATTTCCTGGAAAGTACATGAAGAAGACCAGGGATGACTGGTTATACAACAGTTAGTATGACGGTAATGATGAAATAACCGCGGTATCTGTATCCCCAATGTTTAGAAAATACACAAGTTAAGGGTATTCAGATGGAAACATGGGTAAAAATAAGAGAACAAGGGGAAAGTGTTTCATTGTCATCTCAGCTAAAAACTTTTATTTTGGACGGTACCAGCCTGTGAGAGTGTCCGTGTGCTCAGAAACGAAAAAAAAAAACGAGTTCCAACTTTTTCTGCGTGAAATGGGCAACTACATTGTGGTATAATCGTTGTGCATAAGGAAATGACAAGGGAAGTTTTCCCTCTCTGGAATAGTTCTTCACATGGAAAAACTTGATCACATTGCGGAAACTTTACAAGTATCATTGTTTTTCAACGGCGCTTTTTCTGTTTGGTAAGTCGACACGAGCATTTACGTTGGATTAGAATTTCGAAAACAGTTTTTTGAATCGTTCTCACAACTTAGAGTTTGACGCACATCATTTTTTTTGTATTCATTGGGCTTATGAGTGCCGTTTTCATTTTAACATTAAAAATGTAGTTTTGTTGTAGCTGCTTTGATGACTGACAGAAATATTTTTCCATGCTGCTAGCACGGAGCTTTCTTTTGGAACAATTGTAAAACGACAAGTAGCCAGTAGTGGTAGTTGAGGTATATCATCTTGACGCTGATAAGAGGGGGATTTGACAAGGCTTTTATAAAGGACGATATTTTAGCGAGAGGGGAGTTTTTCCTGCTTGTCAAAATTTAATGGGCCCTCTTCATATCGCCATATCCAATGTTTATGGCATGTAGTTTTCTTCCTTTCCAGTTTTGTATTAATGTTTTAGGAAGTTGAACACGGACCAGTTTGTGTCCGCCTGTCCGTCATACCCGTTTCACAGTTTTGGTCATGGTTTACGTACCGGAAACATACGCGTATCATCACATTTTCTATTCTCAGTTGGACAGCAGTTACCTACCTCCTTGTTTTCATTACGTTTGTAGTAGGCAGAACGTTACGTCATCGAGACTTGCTGCAATGTAAGTTATGTCGAAATCGGCACATGTTTCCCCCTCGCAGAATTAGAGGCAATGTCAATCACTAATCATGCGCTAAAATCAGGAGGTGGAACATTCGCAACTTGAAATTTTGCAGTTAAAAATCGTCTCTAAATGTCTCCGTAAATTACTCTTGCATGAAGTAACAAATGATCTTTATAATAATGCAAAGTTAAATGAGCCAAATAGATTTGTCGCTGAATACAAAATTTTGAAGAACAATTTTGAAAGAAAAAACAAAGAAAAGAATGGGTGTTTAGAAATGATACATTTATCAAGTACCGACCTGTCTTACTGTACAAGTAACACAGAGACACAAAACTTACATCAAACGCAGCATTTTTTTGTGCATTCAATGGTGCCAGCAATATATTATAACAGAACCTTTGCTGACAAGACGAATGTCAATGTCCCAAAAAAGCCGTGAAAATCTTAAATATTTCAGTGTTCGGTGGTAAATAGTTTAATGTGCAATTGTTATTGTGCTACTGTTGTTACGTTTAATGCCGCCGTTAGTCTTCCACTCACTGAGCTTCACTTCAAGATGAAATTATGATGGGAGCATTGTTCTGTTATGTTGATGATCGTCATTACTAAATAAAACAGAGATATTGCATGCCTTTTCCCTTCTGAGAACACGGCCGACAATAGAGGTGTAACGAGTGTTTGTAGCTCTAGGACACTCAAAATTGCAGCAATTGAACAATTACCCAGCACTTATCTAGAGATATCTGATTCTTTCGCGGCTAAAGCCATAAGTTTGTCGCTTTCCGTGTGGATTTGTCATTCACGGCTAGGGAAAAAGTATCTTCACAAGAAAATGAGTCTTCATAACTTACCTGCATTTTATCATTTGCGTTGTGGCCAAGAATTTATTACAAGGGCGGTACGAAAAGCGTTTCAAGTTTTTATGAAAAATTGTCTGGTTTGTGCAAGTCAGCCTAGCTCAAAACAAAATGATTTCGAATTATCTTGTTGGCAGATGAAAAGGCTCATAGAAAATCGCCTTTAATTATCTATTCTAAGGTAATTGCCCACCTCATTGTTTGTAATCTAGGATTTTGCACTTGGTGCGTAGCCTCTTATTGTGCTAGATAGAACCATTATTGCAGTTAAATCATCTGAAACTAATAAGAAACTGAAAAGAAGTAGAACGTCTGCGAAAACAAAAACCTATTTAATTGATCATAGAAAGTAAGGGCCAAAGCTCACGCAAAAATACGCTGCTGGACTAGAGAAGTATTTTTTTTTACATCAAAACAAGTTTAAAAATTTGTTGTTTGTGATTTAAACTTCCTTGATGAAGGCACAACATGTAAATAGATTAAGATTCAGCTTGGTAATTCTAGGAGTAACATAGTTTTCAAATTGGCAAAGTAAATATTAGCTGTACTGTTCCACTATACGTATCTTCCATCACAAGCTCATCTCCTGTGTCTATACGTTGATCTGCTTAGTAAATAAGAGGAGTGTCTAAAGGTTAACAACAAACTAGGGTTAACAAGCTCTGTAAATTGAAACATGTCTCATCATTCTACTCATAAGTGATTCATCCTTCCATCTTCTTCTATAATATGTACGTACGGTGAAAAAATCAACTTGAAATATAAGTCGGTTCGTAACGTTCACCAAGAAGACTCGTCACATGGATCGCTTGATATAGCTCACTCCACTCTCATATACAGTAAAAAACTATCTACGCAGGAAGCTGCGTTGAGTAATGACGGTCATTTTCTTTCCCAGGAGTTTTCTACATGACTGAACAAGAATGCTGATGTTATTGTGTGAGTACCTAATTTTCAGTGCACTTTGATATTAAAAATGATACTTCTACAGTTCAAGAATATGCCCTGAAGACAATCATTCTTAAACCAAAAATCATTCACATTTCTTTTATATGTACCTGCTCCGCGTGATGCACTCTCATTATTGAAAACTGACACAAAAATCTTACCCATAATTTTGCTAGTATGCCACCAAGCAATTTGCACATTAGTAAAGTTGTGAAAAATGCACTTTCAGCCAACATTTCGTAAATATTACGGCCAAAACGTGATTCAGACAGCTAGTTTGGAAATTTTCGTTTTTTAGAACTTCTGGTTATAGAAAGTTTGTTTTCTAACATGCAATGCAACACGAATATGCTTTTCCATGCACTCATGCTATTCTTCATTCTCAATTCGCTGAGCGAGTTAGACCACACACTATAAAAGCAAAACCACAGAGTTGTTTAATGAAACAGAAATATCTGACATTGACTTATAAGAAGACTGTACTTCTTGGCCAGTGTGTCTCAACTTGCATTTCGTTCCCATTCCCATCAAAACTGATAAAGCAAATCTGTCACAATGTGCTTCCCGAAAGGAATAAAATTAAAGCGTCGATTCTGGTTTCAAACCGTAAATTCAATTAAGAAAAGCTTCATACCTTTTACTTTTCTCAATGTTCAACTATATAGTGTTCTGTGGGTATTGGAAATACGGTAAGTTTTTTTCGTTAAATAACAAGACCATGCCGT
>VICI01004479.1:0-10919 GCA_019593645.1 Akabosia matsudoensis
CCTCTGCCAAATTTGGTGGAAATCGGCCAAAAGGTACGGCCTGTAGAGCGCGGACGGACAGACGGACAGACAGACGGACAGACAAACTCATCGATATCATTACCTGCTGAACATAGTTCAGCTACGTAATAAAAGCTGTTGAGCCACAGCTATAATGACGAAGCTGAAAGTAAATCAGTGCTGCTCAGAGAAAAGCAAAACGAAAAAATAAACAAGAAAAAAGTTTGCATTTAAATGCCAGAGCTGAGCGCTTTCCAATGATATATCACTCCCCATGTCGCAGTGCAAAAACCAGAAATTTGACCCACGAACGACCCCGCCTCTGACCCTTGATTCATCAAGCTGAATATCAACATGGATCATGGATGGACCTAATGCATCATTCCACAAGTTTGAACAAAACGGCACAAAGAAAAAAGTTGCCCCTGCCATTGGGTTTGACCGATTGAACTGAACATCAATAGAGTTCTTGCCAGTGACCTAAGGCGTCACTGGTCCTAGTTTTGTTCCGAATCGGTTGAACTACATGGTCTGTAGAGCGCACACAGACGGACAACGGAGAGTCGGCCGGACAGACAAACTCATCGATGTCATTACCTGCTGAACATAGTTCAGCTTCGTAATAATCCTAAAAGAGTAAGCAGCTTCTCAAAATTTTAGTGCGATTTAACAAGTTCTTAGGAACACGTAGCAAATTAAGTACGGGAAGTGTATTTTTCAGAGAAGTACTTAATGAATACAGAATTGCGTTGTACATAATTAGTCGCCATTAAGAGCCTCTCGCAGACAAGAAAGGCAATTGGGATAATAGATAATGTACCCGATTCTAAGTTTCTTGGAATACTTTTCTATTCCTGATGTGTACGTCACATACTTCACAAAAATGTCGTAAATTTTATTGTAATGATGAAATATAACACGACGTAGCCGAATTGAACGTTTGATACTCAGGCTCAGATACACATCTCCGGCTCGAATTTCTGAGAATGTCACAAAAAAACCCTGCGTTATAGCTTTATTTTCATTAGTTTAAGATATGTGTGGGATACCCAATTGAATAAGGTTGCATGTATATGTACAACCTTATTCAATGGGGATACCTAAAGCCTAAATGAAACTGGAAAATGTCCATTAGTATCGTTTTAAAAAAAAGTAAAATTAGAATCGTAGGTGCGTACGTTCTACATTTAAACGTCTAACGTAAATTTCATTGACATTATACGCTTCATCATTAATGGTAACGCTTACGCTTTGTACCGGTCTGATCTGTAGCGGAAATGCAATTATGAATTTAATCTACCGAAGCCTGCACGTCCTTCATGTCACTGCTAAACTAGTTGAAAACTGTACATTTTTCTTTATCCTACGTCCAATTACAATAGGAAAACTTTCACGCTTTGCAAATTAAAGTACGAAATGCTAGAAGGGGAAAACATTCATGCCAATTGACAACGTCAAAACGTATTCTTCGTATAGATGCTTCCCTCTATTTGAATTATTTAATGTTTTCAAAATTTAGTGACCATAACTATTCCAGTAAAGCACGCTGGTGAATTCTTATCATAAAATGTATTGGTTGCTTTCAAAGTCAAAATATTCTTCAATCTGCAGAAATTGAAGATGTTATTACGTTTCATCAGTTGTTGCTGAAGCAACTATGATGTCATCCTACTTTCGGATAAAAAGGATGTATATTGAAGTGCTCATTATTTCAAATTAACGCTCATCAGTTTGATTTTAAAAATTTGATTATTTATTTTATGTTTGCTCTGACAGAGTCTTCCATGTATTCAAGAAAATAGAACCTTTGCGAGTCATCATGAGGGGCAGCAGAGACAATTTTTCAGGGAAAATGTGCATCCATGTTTTCTACCTTGCCGCTCACCATTACCTGTTCCAAATGACAAAAGTATCGACTCATTCACCACATTCTTCAGGAAGTCAGTAGAACAAGCATATGCGCATGTAAGTTCTAATTACGCCTCTCCCTGTTCCGTGATATCCCCACAACAAAATAATCATGGACAACCAATGCAACGAAGTCACCCTCTAGATCGAAATTCAGGTATGAAATATTTGAGCAATTTTTATTGAGAACGGCCATTACATACATACATATCAATAAGATAAAGTTGAATTTCCAGATGTAAACCTGATTAATGATACATCAGCATGCAACTTGTATGTGCTTAGGTTTTCACACCAGTCACAATTATAACACTGATCGTGAGATTTAGAATTAACACCATTCATAATTACCATCAAATGGCTCTTCAATGAACTCGTGACTTTTTAATCTGAGTGTATTCAAAACTCGCATTTTGGATTGCTCGGAAAGGCGGACGAAGCAGAGTGAAAGGTTTTCCAGCGAATTCATTTGAAGAAGAACGACGCGTACAAACAAACCCGTAGGCATTGGGCGAAGTTCATCTGCGAAATCATCTTCATCTAAATCTGTGGCTGATTTAGAGTCGACCTGGAGAAGTCGGTAGTCAATTCGTAGGCATTTCAGCTCTGGTCACACAAAAATAAAGTAAACCGTGAGTGATTTCGAAGTTTTCAGAACTCATTAAAGGGTCTTGAAAATATACTTACTTCGTAAATTCAAAATTGATGGAGCCATAGTTTCAACTGCAGTCCAGTCGATGTCGTGTTCCTCTTGAATAAACTGAGCCAAATCGATTTTAGTTTGTACGCTCAGTGAGACAGCATTAGCTGGAAAGCTCTTGGTGCGGGTCATTTTTCGAATGTTGTAGTATCCCAGTGAAGCAGTGCCTCGGGTACTGGTTTCTCTGGTTCCATTACAGTTAGCATACATGACATTCGCACGTAATGTAAGGTAAAGTTCCTCCAAGTCCTTCCAATGAGTGAATATCTCTCGAAGGACACGCTTCTTTTGTATGACCAAATGCAGGGATTTGCATTGAGGGAAGCTTTTGCGCAACAAGAGAACAAGCCGTCGCTCACCACAAGAACTGTAGTTCAACTCAGTTAGGATTTCCTGCATATCTTCTTCCTCTTGGGGGTTCATTGCGAGCAATGTGATTTTCTTTACATTTTTCATAATCCACTTTGGACTCTTGTGTTTGGAAATCCGAATAAAATCCAGGAGGGTAATTTTCAAATGAGTTGCCTCTTGGTCTGTGCAGTTTGCGCACCAAAACGGCAACAGTTTAAATTTCCACATAAGCTCCAACTCAGCTTGGGAATGTTGCTGTTTGGGCATTCCCTGAAAGCGCACGTCAATGAGCCTGGTCGCAGGATATACAAGTGGTGCGGTGCTAGCGAGAGGACCTACATACGAGATAGTCAGAGACTGAAAGGATCGTTGCTCACTGGATTGAATGGACCCCAGAGCCAACGTGTAGATAAGTTTTTGCATCCAAGTTATCTGCCGTTTGGTGTTGATGACTTGTATTTCAATAAATTTAAGCTTCGGAAATAATGGCCAGTCGTCAGTCATTCTTTCCACGTCGTTGGTTGGACGACTGCTTGGCAGTTTTTCGACAAACTTGACCGAATGAAGCATGCATAAGAGCTCAAGATTTGGAAAGAGATTCAGGAACCCACCAATAATTCGGTCGTCGCCTTCATACCTCAACTTTAGATCCAGTCTTAAATTTGTTATTAAGTTGCCCCAGACTTTCGCAAACTTTCGAACCGCACTATCCGAAGGACTGGCAGAAATGGTGACACGCCTGAAGTTTATCATGGTCAGCCGTCCCCCAGTTTCTTTCTCCATGACTAATTTGTCACGGATCATTGTCAGGTTGCGGAAATCTTTTTTGTCGTCACCATCAGTTAAGGTCAAAGAGACTTTTCCAGAACTGTTTATTAAATCAGTCGCCACAGCATGCCACTTCAAGCATACCAACCGACATTTGAGCAATTCTGTAGCTGACAAATATCCCATAGTCCTTTCCATGACCTTAAAAAGTAAAACAGCTTCGTTAGCAAATAAACTGTACGAGTATTAATTCATTGTCAGTTGTCTGAATACCGATGGTTTCTCGTTGACTTTTTCGAACAATTTGTGCATTTTTGCACCAGATTTTCGTTTGTTGGGTTTCATATGCTTTTCTCTGAAGCTCTCTCAGAACACTGAACGTTAGGAAGAAAATGAGGTTTACAACTATTGTGTTAAATAAACTAGAGTTCCTGTGCTTGATTTCAGTGTATATTTCTATGCATTATACATTGCCGTACAGTTTGTCACAAGTACGATCTTTGTTTAGCTCGTGTTACACTACACTTTTACTTAGCAAAATACAAACTGCCGTACCAAAGCAGTTAAAATTGAGCAGAACATTTATCCAAAATTGGAATGAGTATATGATAGGATAGCTGTCACGTTGCGTTGGTGACTCGCCGAGGTATTGTCTTCACAGTTATCTTCCAAGTTTCACCGGCATGTTTTTAACTGCAGTGATACTTGTCACGGGACAGTAAACTTGCACTCTTTGCGTAATTGTGATAGTTTCCCTTGGCATATTACTACTGCTATCAACACTTATAAATATTTCCATTGTGTGTTCAAATCAAGATTCCACAAAACTTAAAGCAAAAAGTTGAATGTATCCAGCCAAATTGTAACAAACACAAAAACGTAATGTAAGTGTTATTCTTTTATAGCGAATATTTTCGTGACTTTTTGAAAAATATACTCATTAATGTCTCCATAAACTCCATGTCATAAACTTGTTTGGGTATTACTTTTCTGAATCCAAATGAAAATAGTTCATTTATGCAATGCTCAATAACTTGTGATTATATGGAGTCAAATATGACGTAATGAAGAAAGCTGGACATGAAAATCTAAATTTTGAATTAAGTATTTTTATAGTATTTTCATGATTTTTTAATATTTCTAGCATATTTGTTACATATATTTTTTCAGATTCATGCCGAACTTGCGAATGGTGCTCTGATTCCGGGTTACACGTTATACCGTATGGTCAATGGATCCTTCTGCAGCGACCGATGTTTTGAATTAAATCGAAGATGTCACTTCAAGAAAAGGAATAGTACATTGTCTTACCCTCTAGGGAATGTTACTCATCATGAGCAAATACAACCTGCACCTGCTAATCCGACCTACCATAAAGCTCCGTAAGTCTCTAAAATCAAACAAAGTGACAACCTCGTAAAAATTGACGTCAATCTCGTAGCGACATCAAAACCGTGTTAATCCTTGTAACAAAGAATGAAAAGTTATTACAGTACAGACGTCTTTAACAAGTAGAATTAACATTTTAGCGTTTAGAGACCTCAGCACGTGTGAATCTTTATCAAGTATTTTTTCCATAAATAAGCTGTAGAGTGAATGAAAGTTTTGTTCGTCATATATTCGATGCCTTCCCGATCTTTATTTTCATTTCGTTACTTTTCCTGTTTATCAAGAAATCCGTTAAAAATTAATTGAATTGAGTGTCAAAGGCTTTTTAAAAATGTCAAAATGCAGATAATGGCAGAATGGTAAGGGTTCTAAATTTGAGCTGAGCTGTCTCCCTTTGCGTTACAAAATTTTGGTTTTACTCTGACTAAGTATGAAATTCTCTTCTTAACTTTGTAATGATTGAAATGATTCAACATTAACAATGAATTTAGTTATGTAACTGTTTACTGTTATACATGCACAGAGCACATGAGTGATAGTATTAGTGCAAAATTGAAGTCATGTAAACGTCTACTATGTAATTATATTAATATTACTATTTGTAGAAACAACTTCTCTAATAATAATACACTATTTTATTATTATTGTACAGCTTCGGACAATTTGCTGGTCTTCGTTGTCTCACCCAATTTCTCAGTCTCAATTGACATTGAGAATCAAGCTGGTTGATAGATTGTGCATAAAAACTTAGTTCGACTAACGGAAGAATAGCCCTGAGATACTTTAACAAACATACGAAGGATTTATTCATCATTAATTTCAATTGTCAATTGGGTATTATTGAGCTACGTTTTCTAATGATATAATTTGTCCTACGGGAGCATACTTTTCCAACGTTTCACCACGACGAATGAATTTTTCGTAGACTTCGTAGAATTCTTACCCGTAGAAAGTAAAGAAATATTAAACTGGACCGAACCTCTATCCAACGCGCATTTTGTACGGTTCCTCTATGTTTCATAAGTTTTACTTGGGTTTTATTTACCTTATCTCAAAGTATTTCTCCATACCTTCCTAATTTTACGTTGTTTTTCATCAAATGTTCTTGAACGCAATTCCTTAATTACAGTCCAGGGAACTTAAAAATTCCCTCAACAAAATCATTACCCGTTACTTTAACTTGTGTAGGTTCATCAAGCTGTGATATATGAAGGGCGAAGGAATTTTCCTCTGAAATCTTTGTATTTTTGTATTTTTTGGAAAGTGATTAATTTGAATGGGTTGACATTAAGCGAAAATCTTATATCAGGATGAATTAACGTAAACAAAACTTCCCATTCCCTTGCAGAACAATCTAAAAAAGGAGAAGAACAAAAATCAAAGCATGTACAAATTTACATGATCGTTACCTGTCCAGCCCTAAGCAATCTCTCCAAGGGATTCGTTTATTTACAGAACAAGAAAATCTTTCTTGTCTGCATGCAATTCCATTCTTCACTCAATACATTGTTATCATTTATCATTGTTGTTGTTATTTTTGAGGGTGCTCTCATTTGTATGTAAACTTGTAGGAAGCAACCCTATGCAAACACTGGCACGGTATCCACCAGACCAAGAGGAGGTTTGTTTTATAGAGTTTCTTGGTTTTCTGTGTTTTTTTCTCTTCAAACTGTTGTTACATTCTCATTTAGCTAACTTATATCTGCACCCATTTAAATGTACACATCTTTTGGCTAGTTTATGGATGTTTTTAGAAAAAAACGTGCAAGGAGGGGACTGATGGAAATCATATATATTTTTTTTGTAAAGCGCATAGTTCTGAGTTTACTCATTCGGTAATTGTGTGCAAGTATACTTATATAATATGATCAGGATGATGATAGTTTGAAAACCCACACTTTACCTAATATACCCACCATCTATTTCAGTTTCATCCCTTGCTCCTCACGGTTTTTTGTACAAGAGAGGGTTGCCTTGCACATATGTATATTGTTTAGTAAGTTATTTAGCGAAACACATACATGTTCAGAACATGCCACGGGGATCATCATCTCACCGAGATCATGTCTGGCATGTGTATTGTTGAGTGATATTGAACTGGCGAGGGTTGCACAGCAGCACTGTTCTTTTGCATTGTTGGATTAGCCTAGACATGGGTTCATTTTCTTCTCTTCACGAGAACAACCTCACTAAAATGCCTACAGATGCAACAAAAAACTGTACTATTAACTCTATTTCTTTTTCCATCTTGCTCACGTTCATCCCCCCATTTTTACCAATTCTTGGTTCACTTTCTATGCTGTGCGCTCATGCCTACCCTATAACATAGCATGACTTCACTAAAACCCTCAGATGCGTTTAACGTCGCTCCTTCTATAGGAAAAAAATATGTGTGAGCTATCTATCTACAAAATGTTACAATATTAATGATAACGCACAACTCGTGAGTTAGCATTCAAATCCAGCAGCACTACTCCTAATAATGGTTGCTGCTACGTTCACATTTTTTCATAGCTCTGCTTATTTACATCTCGCTGCCAGTCTTTGACTCCCTGTTTCATCAACTTACTTTTTTAGTTCGTTGCTAGAATGTGAGCAGTAACGATATCACGTCACGCGTCTTCATCAACACTCAACATTGGTGGCAATTTTTTGTTCGACCGTTTTTTCCCTTTTTGCACGTAGTCTTGAATCCCTTTGATTATCAGTCCTGCTCTTCGATGTCTTTGTTTCTTATGTTGGAAGCGGCATAATGCCAGTCTAACTTTCTTGTTTTCTCGTCAGTTTGTACCTGTTTTCTGTGGCAGTGATTGTTATTGGAATCTCTAAAAAAGTGTAAGTGCTGAAGCTGACAGACTAAAAGATTTTTGTACGCGATATATCATAGTTTTACGGTTGGCTGATACCAATGCGATGTATTTTGTAATATTGAAATCAATGCAAAACACATCTTTGTTTGCATGCGGCAAGTGGTTGACTGTTAAATGACGCTGAGAGAGGAGGAAACGAAGCACTACCAAGCGTTCTTTTATATTGACGGCACTGGTTTCACGGATTGAGGGTGACATTATTGAGTAAAAGCGCCTCATTTTGATACATTACCAACGAATTTTTTCCACTCTCTTCTTTTCTGGGCCGAACCATGGGAAAATGATAACCCATTTATTCTTTGGTATGCCGTAAAAACGTTTAGGGAAAAAAGTCAAATCTCGTTATTGATGTTTGCAAAGGAAAAAAGTATTTGCGACGAGTCTTTGTTGAATGGGTTCTGATAGCAAGGATAATTGTATTCATCAAGTTTTAAAATGCCGTTAATATACCGCACAGTGCAGCCTAAAAAAGTGAGCAATGGAAAGCTGGAACTGAAAGGAAAGCGTGATTCAGAGTATATCGCGGTTAACAATGAGACTCTGGTAAACGTGCTCAGGCAGCTTGCCTCTGTGGTCACCCACGCGGGCGACATATTTTCCGATGTTGCCTCTCTCACTGAACAAGTTGGCAAAAGGGTACGCTCTGTGAAACTTCGATTGGATGAGCTGGAGGCAAAGGCTGACCTGTTTGATCCAAGATTAGTACCTGTCCGTAAGTCACATTTTCTTCAATCATTTGCCTTCCTTACTCTATCTTAACCTGAATCAGGACGCGCATTCTTATCGGATAACATCATTCATTTTTCTCAGAACTTTTTAACTTGCCACGAATGACGAAGCGCCTGTAAATGAAATGTCTTGCTTTTCTTCTCATCAAGTTTAGGAAAATCGTGCAGCTCGTTTTTCCTTTATACCACCTAATCTAATAGTTCCCCCTGTCGTGAACTAGCATATTCAGGTTGGGATACCTAGAACCATGTAGACTGGGTATGTCTTGTTTCATTTCTTCAAAAAACAAGAAGATCCAAGTGGACACCAAACATAATGTTACAAAAAATCATCAAATAAACTAAGGTTTTCTTTTTTGTCAAGTCTGTCAAAAAGTAATATAGTGTTCCATTCACAGACTAACTAAAAATGGACAATGACAAATTTTTTACCATTAAAAAATCGTGTGCAGCAGACGTATGAACAGTTTTATGTTTTGGTGCTTTAAAAATGGCAAGGTTTTCCCGCTTGTAAAACGAATTGCTGGCAAAACATTTTTTATACCTCTGTGGATGGTTGCTTAATGCTGTTGACTTTGTTTTTAAAATTAGTGAAGGCAAAGGATGAATTGGTTGATAACGACACACAGCGAGAATATAAGTGTTTATGATTGTTCTTGTTACCTTGGCAAGTTTTTTACTCGATCATCGAAAATTGCCAGTGTACAAGTTTTGTGTACAAGAGAACATGCAGAACTCTGTATGGCATGTAGGTAAATTATTTATTATTTATGATTCGCCTCAAGCGTGCATACACCATTAAATTTGCCAAAGATATTGTGCTATTTGCAAATTAAGGCAAGCTTGTATTTTGCCTTTGAAGCTCAGACTAATGCAGAAAAAGGAAAATAAATAGGTACAGTAAAATGCTCTGAGGAGTTATCTGAGAAAACTCTTTAAAGAGTAAAAGGTGTTTCAAATAGCCAAAGTCGTTGAATAGCCGCCGATGATTGGATGCAAACATGAGTTAAAAAACAGTGATGCGTTAAATCCATTGCATAACAAACCTTTTTTTACAAATACATAAAACAATGATGAGTTTAACCAAAATGCCACATCACATTTTCTTCTTTAATGGGAAATCAAAAGTTATTGATTTTGTACAAATTTGCTAAAACTGAAACTAGCGATAGTTTGTGCACAGCGAATTTAGGTGACTCACATGAAATTTAATCAACGCGAATATGTAAATGGTTTATTTCTATGAACGATCGACAGAAAAAAACATGGTGGCGTTAGAAATATTCTCGATCAGCAATGATATGAGATTTACTGAATGATATAACTTTAATTTGCTATCCTTATGTAAGAATCGTAAGTTGGTTAACAATCGATTATAATTTCGAATTTTAGTCGTTTACACTATCCTTGCATGATGTGGCTTAGCACTAACACCAATGAAGGATAGGAGGAGTACTAGGAGACTTGGAGTAGTAGGAGTAGTAAGCGGTAATGATTTCATAGTAAAAAGTCAATGAAAGTTAGTTATCAGTTCATTAATTTAATTTCAACTATTCTTAGTCACATTTATTTCACGGATGTTATTTTGCGTACTGTTATTTACTGTTTAAAGTGTGTTATATGTAAGTGCTTCGCTGTATAATGGAGAGGAAATTAGTATGCACCTCATTCATGATGGATTACACATGTTACCGCATCCAAGCCACCGGCACATTTTCTAGTTGTCTTCAAGTTTACAATGATTTCACAATGCCACAATGTAGTTCGCACCCATAGATGCTAGGGAACGTCCAAAATCGAACTTTTGTCATGTTGCTCAATTGTTTTATTCCTCAGCAGACAAAGAGTAGTTTCCGAGGCCATAATGACATGTTACTTGGGTGGTCAGTATGTGGTCTTTTTTCGTGACAGTTTCACTTGTACGATTAAATAAATTTGAAGTTGTACATTACAAGTGGGAGGCAAAGGGAACGTTGAAATATCCTTTTTCTATTCATCAGTGACAATGAGCCCATAATACTTGACCATTCATTAAATATCCCCTGCAGGTTCATTATTTTTTATATTCGTTTTTCTTATCATAATGGTATCAATCTGCGTCCACAGATTTCGATTAAACAAGAAAAACCTTCAAAATGGACGCCATATACGTTCAAGAATCAGTAAAGTTGCCGTATTTGTGTCGCTATTTCGTAGGACGGAATT
>VICI01004480.1:0-10917 GCA_019593645.1 Akabosia matsudoensis
GCCAAAATTAGTAAAAAAAAATCAAAAATGAAACCATGTGGAAGCATACAAGCTAGTCCCACGATGCTAAGCTTAACACAATTGTAAAATTGGTACGCAGAATTCCTCCAAAAGCGCTAGCAGCAGAAAATATGTAACCGTCCATGAGAAAATAGATATATTGATAAATAGATATCCATGAGATATATTTTGCAAAAAGAACAACAAGAAAGTAGACGCTAAATTATATAGTAAGGCGTAAAGGTAAAAGTTGCGAGTAACAAATTTTGGACATTTTCCTTTTGCTCCTTGGTATATTTTTCAGATAAAAACGAATTTTTTTCTTTCCTTTTTGTTTGTTACACGACACAGGACATTTCCCATTTCCCTGGGACGGTCACATATACTAAACTAAATTCTTCTTACATTTAGTTTTTCTTTCGAATTACGATGTTGAGTTATTGACTCGCGTGAAATGTTTAAACATTTAATTTAAACTAAACTGAAACCAAAGATAAGTTCTTTTGCTCTTCTGTAATATCCGTACAAATACTTACATGTACCGCCAAGAATATCATACCGGAAATTATCCAGCACTTTTAGACATTATCTTATTACTACACTCTCCGCGACTTCAATGAATCCAGCTCACCGTACTTTGTTTGTATTGTTATTGTATGCCCGTCACCACGGAAAAATCCTAATTTTTGCAATTTTTTTTCGAGTAAAAAGCATCACAGGCCAAAGAGGTAACGTCTTATTTGAGCTCGGGGGCTCGACAAGAAACTCTTGTTGCCACGGTTTGGCACAGGCATCACGGAATGAAAAGACGAGCGAGTTTACAAATCGTTACTTGAATCGTGTGTGACGCTTTTAGTATGAATATCAAATTTTTATTAATATTTTTGTTTCATGGAGACGATACGCTATTGGTACAAGCCATTTTTGATTTTGGTCAATGTTTATGGGCGTTCCATTTGTTCCATTGATTGTGTACCAGAGTTCAAATACGAAACCGACTTAAGCTTTGGGGTTTGATCATTGACAGCATCTCATTTTACACCTTAAAACTGTCATTCATCAATCAGATTTCACTAACAACTGGCCTTATCGAAGGAGCAGGAACCCAATGCATTAAATATAGCCGTGTTCTTTCGCTCATCCCCCCAATGACTTGGTGAATCCTTTGTTGTCGGCGGGAGCCGTTCTGAATTTGTCTGCGAACTCTGTTGTTGACTTGCTGAGTCTGAGTGTGATCATAAATGAAAGGTTCAAGAAAATTTGGTTTTAACAAGTTGTACGTAATCTTTTTACAAAGCAGCAAAAGTTGATACATATTTTGAATTAAAACTAGGACATATCTACGAAAGAAGCTTCTAAAATTGAAAATGGACAAGGATGTTCCTCCGTTGTTTCATCAAAACTTCCTCTGATGTTTTTATCTGAAAAAGTTTGCAAAAGTTAAATTTGTAGTCAGGAAGTGAGGAAGTAGTGGCTAGTTGGTTTATATACTAGTAAGGTTTTGTTTCCCATCTGAGTAACGATGAAGTTAACTGGATCGGTGGCGATTGTTAATCGCATTGCTCATTTCCAAGGGTTCGGCTCAAGCAGTAAACTAGGAAAGAGGTGTAAAACACTTCTACAAGTTCGGAACAATCCTGATGGCTCTGCAAGGCTTGTCTTATCCACGAGAAAGGACATTGTTGCGTATGAATATCCTGTAAGTGATTTCCTCAAAAAAGTAAAGTACTAATTGTCATTTTCTCAAACCGTTAGTACGACATATTCCAATTTCCGCAACAGGTGAAGAGTATCCAAAAGTTCCGAACTCAGTTCATCCGTGATGGCATTGCAACTATAGAAATCAGTCAGCCTCCAATGAACATCATGATTCAGGGTGCGGATTCAAACGAGCTGGACAAATTCATTAAGCACTTGACGGAAATCAAAAGCGGAAAATCATCAGCCCCTCCAAAGGAAGAGGAACCAAAAGCTGTGTTGAACACCTCTGGAGTTGCCAACAAAACTGGAACGGGAAAAGAAGAAAAGGACGAAGCTGGAACTTTGCGAAAGACCATTGCCATCAAAAGACCTAGATCGCCAGAGTTGTCGAAAACAGAAAAGGGGAACATCAAAAGAATCTTGAGCGGGACGGATAAAGTTGTCACTGTTCGTGTTAGGGAAAATTATCCGAAGGAATTTGCAAGTACTTTAGAACGGATTACAATACAAAATGTGAAACTAAAGAAAATTGACAAGCGTATTTTGAGACTTGAGTTACTCACCATGCTAGATCTCAGTGGGAATAGTCTTACAAACGTGGATGAGGTAATGTTTAAATATTACACTTCTTTTTCCTAAAGAGAAAGCAGAATTTTTGTGGTAATGAGATAAAAATTTTTGTTTCAGCTCATGAAGCTCAAATGCCAGTTGAGGGTCTTGAATCTTTCCTCTAACAGTATCGACAGAATTAATGAAGACTTCTTTGGCAGTCCTGCTTTGTCACAGTTAGTGAACTTAAATATTTCTAAAAATCAGGTATTCATGTATTCCAATTGGTCCCCTTTACTTTCTTTTGTATCGCAAGGATAACTAAGTCATTATTTCTTTCTTTTAGTTATCTAAGTTACCTGCCTCGCTTACTAACCTGCAGGCCCTGCAGACCCTTGATCTTCGTCAGAATCAGATTTCTTACTTGCCTTACAACTGGAGCGATATGACTAGTCTAAAGTATGTAATGGAATTAGATCGTGTACATGTATTATATCCAGTAGTACTGTAATAAAATATCTTAATTTTTATCTGTTTTAGAGTCCTGAACGTTAGTGACAACCGATTACTGTTTCTCCCTTATCCAATTTTGAACCTTCAACTAACCTCATTGGATCTGTTCAACAATCGCAGTATGTTCGATGTGAAGCTTTCCAAGGCCGACTACGTTGGCTACTCGAGTATTCCAACGCTCTTTGAAGTGATCTGCGAGTCACTGATGAAGAAGCCCCGGAGGGAAAGGTAAATACTGTCCACTCAGTCTATCATTAAATTACTAGTAATTAACGATCCGTATGAATTTTAACGTCTTTTGATAATTTATCGTTTAGACAAGCTCTGGCGGAAGGTTTGCCACCGATTGTCAGTCAGTATTTGAACGGTGGAAAATACTGTTATGAATGTGGAAAACTAAGCTTGCGGTATAAAATCACGACATCTGCAGTGTTTCCAGAAATGCGGGGTTGCTTACTAACACCAGGACGAGTGTCTTGGTTGGTGAAGAAGATAACTTGTTTCGTCTGTGATACAAAGCCAGCACAACCCAAGAAAAAAATTCACAAAAGGATTATCGTAGCCTTCTGATCATTTTTTCACCTCGGAATAAACATCGACTGTTGTGCTGATTCATCCTAGCCGAGTGGAACAGTAGACTTGTTAACTTTCTGTTATGCATCTTTATTAATGTAATGGGTGACTTATCGCAAAGACTATAGACCTTGCCACTGATTAATTGTTGAATTGGTAAACCAATACCAACTGTGATAAATGTTTTGCATCGAAAATGATAAAATATACTCGTCTTTTTGTAAATCGATACAAAATTCGTTCATCGTTTCACATCTTTGTACAAAATCCTTTTTTTAATTTGTTTAAGAAAAATAAATTATGACACATGTTGTGAAGGAAAGTTGTTTTGCATGGGTAGAAAAAGTAAGAATGATTGACTTTCATGAAAATATTAACGTTAAAAACAATAATACTAAACTACATTGGTATTAATCCAGTCAAGAAATTCGGTTAGTCTAGTGTAAACTCCTGGGTATCCAGCCTCGGCGCATCGATTCCCAAAACTAACGATTCCAATCTGCGTCCATCTTCCATCCATATCGAGCATCAGTGGCCCTCCCGAGTCACCCTGAGAAAAACCGCAAACATTTTACAAACCGCCAACCCGTCTTGTTTTTTTTTTACAAATCCTCAATGAAATATGTACCTGGCAAGCGTCCTTTCCTCCTTGGGGATACCCAGCACACAAGAAAATATTTGTAATAGGCTGAAAATAAGCTCTGTCACAATCCGTATTCGACCAAACCGGTAATCTAACTTCTTGTAAAGCATTATGCTCCCTTCCTCCATATTTATTGGTTCCTTGAAATGTGAAAAAAAAACAACAAGAAAACGCAATTAAATCATTGACACCCGTCAGCTCCTTGCCCTTCAGACAAGGTTTCCAAGCTTCATGCTTCTATTTTTTACAATCCAATGAACATTGGCATTGACCTACCCCAACCAATAACTGTCGGATATGTTCCTTCGAACGTGGAAAACCGACTTCGTGCAGTTGGCAAACAAATTGGGGAAATAAATCTGTTGTACTGCACGTCCCTATCCAGCTCCAACAGCGCTACATCGTTATAGAACCCGACCCCATTAAACTGCGGGTGCGCCGTGATTTTAACAACACGATATGATTCCGGGGCGGAGGGGTCGTCCGTTCGTGCCAAATCATAATCTCCCAAACGGACTGTAAACTGGCGTGGGCTGAATCTGATCATTTAGGAAAATAAAAGGTCATTTTGGCATTTTAATTGCAGCCTTGTCCCGATTATAGCATATAATTTTGTCGCGAATCTGAAGCGGACTAATAAACAGTTTCCGCACAAAGACAAAACAAGTATGCATTGCATTGCATTCCCGACCAGTTCCAATAAATCTATCGAATTTTTCTCCGATTCTTGCGTTGCCACAAAAATTGCATACATACATGCCACAAGCACGCCGACTTAAACTCAACTTAAAATCCATAAATAATTTGGAAAAGTCTAGACACGTGCGATGCATTAAAGTATTTCATTATTACGGTTTTTGTTTGGCATCTTTGCTGCAATGAGCCGCAGTAAGAACAAAGCGTTTTGAGATTAACGTTCCACCGCACCAGAACTCTGTTCCTTTTGGCCCGTGAAGAAATATTGCTGCCATCCATGGCCACATGCCAGGAGTACCTAGAAAAACAAGACAAAAAAAAATTTGCACTAGGACAGAGCACGCATAGATAAAAAGAGAGAGAAAAAAACATAAGTATTTAGCCTTAATTGTTGTGATATCACTTGCAGGCAAGACAAAAACGGTCGTTGTTTGTGCACGGAAAAATATGTCTTGATGACTAATCCATTCAAAATGGGAAATAAGACTACTTTACTACTATTTGTGACTATATTTTTTTATAAGGAGTAAGTTTTATGCATGTCATGCATCCCGGAAATGACAGACTAGCATAACATTTAAAATTGTTTTCCTAGGTTTGCGCCACTGCTCACAATTTTCCTCGAAAATAAAAGTCGTTTATGATTCTCTTTCAGAATCACCAATGGCCCCATTAAACCTCTGCAAAGTGGTAAACAAAATGGGGATTTGAAGATTGAACGTATATCATTGTCTGACACAAGCCATACTACGTTGGAAGTTAGATGAAATCATACATGTGCCTATGCCTATTATAATAAAGATTTTAGCTAATGAAAGCGAAAAATTCACAGGAAGTCCTCGTAGATTCAAGAAATCTTCGTAGTTGACTTTTTGTGTGCTACTTGTCAGTTTTATAGTAGTAGACATTTGAGACGCGTAGCGGATAGAATGATGACACTTATCAGTTGTACAATCCAAACGAGATTGTCATTTTTGCCAAAGTTTTAAAAATAATTTGTGTGTACATGAGCTATAATTGGCCTACTTTTTTCTCCACCAACGATCCTAAAACTGGGTTGTTCCGCTTTACCGCACTCCTTAGGAGGAAAGTCGTTGCCTCCATCGTAAACGCCAAAAGAGCCAGGTCGAGTGGTCGTCGGCGGGGTTGCCGTTATAACTTCAACTGTGAAATTGGGTCTTCTTGTTGTCGTCGTTGTCGTAGTGTGCGGTCTTCTTGTTGGGCTTCCAGATGAAGACGGTTTATTGGAGGATATTGGGTTTTCATTCTCAGGCCGGTCAGGGCAACAAACCCCAGGAACAAACAACGCCTTGAAACACAGCGACTTTCTCAATCTTTGCAAGTCAAGCAGTAATGATGGACACCCCGAAATATCCAGACATTTTCCTGGTTGTTGACTTGGCGTTGTGCAAGCCACGTCTTTGATATTGCCCCCGTCAATAGTGGCATTGCCCGTGCCTAGAATTATCCGACCATCACGGTAGAGCAAAGGTGGCAGAAACCTTCCCATTTCGTTCATTGTTTTCACCATTGGAACCAAACTGTCAGTTACATTCTGTAAATTACAAGATTGCATGAGGAATGTGTTTTTTTAGCAAACTTTTTAATAGTCTTAATAGCTATAAATGAAAATGGCAATTCCATTTTCCACCCTTTTTTCAGACAACTAGCAGAGCTGAATGAAAAAAACCCTGATCTAGATTATTTCACCTTCTCCATTACACAACTTTCATTGTGCATGCATGGACATGCTTTTTTATTGCCGCAAAAAAACTAGCTTTGCTGCTTTTTTTGTTTTCCAAGAGCGAACAATGTGTATTGTGTACAGTTCTTAGCGAGGATATTAGTATGCATGTAGGACTGGTGACTCTAGGGATTTTTCACAATAAATTGATAAATTATTCAGGAAAGCATATTAAAGTTGCGTACTTGACCCAGCACATTTCTTCCAAGGGTATACAGTGCAGACAAAAGTTGTTCGTCTTCTTCTGGGTTGACTTTTAATGGGGAATTTCCAAGAGAATAGGTGTTTGTAGTTAGTGCAGTAGATGAAAAGTTGTTTGTTGAGGCAGCTGGGAAGAGATCATAATTGACATGGCTGTTCGTGCTGCTACTGCTGGTGAAAGCTTGTTGTGCATTCGACTCTGTTCCATCCAGTTGAGGTCTCTCCGGGCTGGATGACCTGATTAGAAACTGTCTTGCCAAAGTGCCAAGTGCTCCAAGCGTCTCTGTAACCTTTTTCATAGGCGGCAGCTGAATATTCTTAGGACGTACTTGCTCTATCATTTGGCGGAGGGGAGACTGTTGAAACGTAATTTGGTATGGTCCGCCTGGGCCTGGCATTAACATGGGTGGCCCTAATGAGAAACAAAAGTGTTGAGTTTGTTTTAAATGGCTTCATGGCTAAAAGTCAGAGTGAAAACCATGAAAGACTAGCAGATGTTGAAGGTGAATGAGCGAAAACATAAAACAAAAAAATCTAATAATAGTTTAACCTGTTCTGACATGAAAGAATCTACAAAAAGTTTTTGCACAAAGTAGTTGCTTGCTCTTTATTAGCTTCGTGCACTTTTACTTTTGTTATTCACGTCAGTAACAGCACGAGCAAGGAGAAAAAAAACGAGGATTAAACAAAGGGCTTTATGATTCGCTAAGCGTTCAAAAATGTCAGACATGCTGTCTATCTTTGAAGAGTTTTTTTTTCGTTATCTTGACTGTTCGATGCCCGGAAAGTCATGTTCCGCATTAGGTTTCTAAAATAATGATTCTAGAACAAACTCTTTGATATATTCTGAGCAATTTTTTGTCCACAACAAAAAAAAACGAGGATTAAACAAAGGGCTTTATGATTCGCTAAGCGTTCAAAAATGTCAGACATGCTGTCTATATTTGAAGAGTTTTTTTTTTCGTATCTTGACTGCTCGATGCCCGGAAAGTCATGTTCCGCAATTTTTTGTCCACAACGCACATGTGCATTAATTTTAAAGTAAAAACAAGTCATATTTCATTTTGGGTTTTAGTTTTCCCTTCTCATGTTGCAAACCATGCAAACTGTCATTTATCATGGTTCATGATTAGGACGATGGGTTATCAGATTCTTTATTGCGACTTCCTTACCGTTTTGCACTGCATGGGGAGGAAAGCCAAAATCCCTGTCCTGATGCATGATGAACTGAGAGTATCGATAGAATTAAGTGAAACCAAACGCTTGAGTTGGAATATAATATTTTCTTGGCATATTTCCGACTATGGCACACTTCGTCACGATGATTGACTAGAACCATCTTTACGCTCCACATTTTGCTGGTTAAAAATTCACCTTAAAGATTTACACACTTTATTGAGAAACGGTTTCATAAGTTTACTCTGTGAATCCATAAAATACGTTTCAGAGTTTTATATTGGATATTATTTCGCAATGAAAATTTACTCTATATTTTCTCCTTTTCATTTCAAAACACTAACCCTACTGAAATCTTGTGAATCGCTTTATTCATAACATTTTTTTCGTTGTTTTGATAAAAATGTATTTTTAGGCTGAAACTCGTTGATTTCCGTCTGCTACAAATAATAAACATTCAGGGGGTTGACAAATTCACAACCTTATAGTTGTCAACAGCTCTACTAAGTTTTAATCGTGATTATCCTTGCTGACATGATCATGTTAAATTTTTTAATGTTTTTTCATTCAGATGAAAGCTACCACACAACAAATCCAGCACCAGCCGTTGGCAGTTATGCGATTTTAAAAGATTGAAAACACTTGTACTTCCTCGTGGCATTGAGCTAAATACTAGATTTCGCATGTTTGGTCACATTGAGGTTTGCACAAAACTAAACACAACTTTATCCGTGTTTTGCCTTCATTTCTGACAATTGACATGAACGCACGCTGTGCACTACACATAAACAACACACACCCAGGAGCAATGTTTCTCTAGAAAACAACGTTTGTGTCTTTGTTGCTGCTTCGGTTCATCTTCGAGGTGGATAGTGGCCGCATGCCAAAAAGGAAGATTATGCAAGCGTATTATTTATCACTTTGCCGATTATATATTATTTTGAAAACTTTAATTATTGTACGAATATTGAACCACTTTGACTTAATGATGTCTATATAACCGGTATTTTTTTTGGAGTATACAGGGAAATGCAATTTTTGTGCGTAAATTTTATAACTTCTTGACTGACTAGATCGCATCTGTCATTAGTCATTAAACTATGCAATAGTTTGGCACGACACAAGAAACTAACATGTTACTGTTGTTTGCATCATTCCTTAGACGCATTACAGGTGCACATTCACCAGAAATACGGAATAGTGTGAACTTGACAAATGATAAGGATAAAAGTAAATTTCATTTATTGTAATTCTTGAACTTGCACTAGGATTTCCTCTTGGTTAGTTCTTTTCTGTAGCACGCGAGGGGCGAAGAAAATGCTGAACTTAAGCGAGTCAACTTGTTGGAAGCACGACATGAAATTATTTAGCAGTTAATTCTTTCAAATCATAACAATGGGCAAATGAGAAGAGCCGAGGGACCTCAACAATGTAAATTATTTTGTAAACTTTGCCACACAAGCTCACCAACCTACCCAAAACAATTAATTTATCATGATCGCAGGATATTATAGAACACATTCACAGAAAATGCGTAGGGTGATATTTTATCTTTGTTTTCTAATAATTCAAAGCAAGCAAACAAAAAAGAATCCAATACTTTTTTTGATGTCGTTTTCCTTCCTGTTAACAATGATTTTTCTTCGGCGCTCTGCACACAATTATTTTTTACAGATCCCCCTGCTACACACCAAGCTCTGATGCAGAGCAGAGGAAATTGAGTAGAATGCAAAAAAAAGGTGTTCAAAACTGCGATAAGAATCTAATGGCGACGACGACAATGATAAGAGTCACAGTAGCTCAGTTTTCGTGCGTGAATGTACAAAAGGCATGATATGACTCGGCTGTAATTGTTTCACAGAAGACTTTGATTTTGAATGTGTGTTCATTTGACAAACGCTGCTGATAATATGCAACCCTTTAAATTTCTCCTCTTGCATAGGCACTTAATATTTAACATGGAGGGGACAAATATAGGATAAGAATGGAAACATTGGACATTATGTTTATCATTACATATCCTATTATTACACTGTACAGTGTGAGTAGTGTTTGTCATAGGCATAATTGTAAGGCGCCGCTGCAATCGGTTCTACTTGTGCATGCACTGCATCCTCTTCAACAGTTTCATAAAGGATTACATGACATATTACGCGTGATTTGTACTAATAACAAATTATCCCTACCTGTCAGCATACATTCCTTACCTGTCTGCATACAGAAATTGTGCAGGTGGAATTCAGGAAAACGAGGATTCCTTGCGTACCCTTATATGGGAGGAGACACGCTAAGAGAAATGAAAGTGAACGCGACATAATGAGTAACGTTTTGCGATTACGTAGCGCACTTATGATACAATACATTGAATAACACAAACATATTGGTTGGCCTACTGCTCTAAAGCCGCTAAGAAGCCGTAAAGTCCACGATTGCATTACAAGGGTTTTTCCGCTCACACATGTGAATCACGTTTGAATGCATTGTTGTTTCTGCAAAGGTATAGAACTAATCATTATTGATCAGCGATGAAGGTGTGTGCGATATGCAGTCCATAAAACAATTTAACTTGCGTTTAAAACCAAACCAAGCTGATGACCGAGTAAGAGCTTCATTCTCATAATCGATACACTGTTCTTGGTATAAAGATTATAATATAATTATATTTCTTCGGAAAAACATCGTCTGAAGAAAAAAGTTCTGCGTGACTTGTTCGTATAACCCTTGTCAGTGACATAACCGATGGCTTTTTTTGTCATGACTGAAGAAGCAACTTTCATATTTGCTCTCTACTAGTTTTATAATTTGTATATATTGTATTCTGTTTAAAAATATACGCTTCATTTTTCTGCATGGCTTTGATATTTCTACGTTCTATGTACGCAGTGAAGCGCAATTCTTTTCTCACTGTTCGTTCAAAAAAATCTTGCCAAATACACGCTGTGCAGGGAATTTCACACATATCTGAAATTGCTAGTACATGTCTACATTGCATTTTCACTGGGTTTGGTCAAGAAATGATAGGCACTGCATGATATTCATTCTTATGCTACATTTATTTATATGCTTCAATAAACAAAGATTTATTCGACACAAGCAATTTATCATATTGCAATGAAAATAT
>VICI01004481.1:0-10916 GCA_019593645.1 Akabosia matsudoensis
GAATTTCCCCTTTCATCGAAAAGACTGGTTGTTACCTTCTCCCGGAAATTCAGGTTTCTCCTCCTTCCTTGGATTCCTTAGAATGAAATGAATACTAGCACGGAGTGCAAGTAAATTTTTAATGATTTGATCTTTGATTCTTGTCGAGCACAAACATTACCTTTTATGACCGCAACATTTTCTCTCACTTGCCACGAATCGTTAATGGACTTACTGGTGTGAACACTGAATTTTTTGTTTGAATACATAAAAAAAAGTAGCGGTATTTTTTCTATTCGGGATCCTGGAAGGTGGAAAGACAAGTATGTTTTGATTCGCCATTAGATTACTCTGCTCCTTGCTGCAACATAAACTATATCGCACATGTTTTTTTCCCTCCGTGTGTCAGTGCTTTAATTTCAAGTCTTATCCCTTTTTCTCTTCATTTTCCTTTTGGTGTTTTCGGTCCTAATCTTTGTAAATGGGAATCTTATGCAACATTAGTTAGTGTTACCCCACTCTGTAAAACAGAGAGGGTTTAGATGCCACTTGGATGTTGTCTTAAGTTAAGCCTGAAGTCTGACTTTCACCACTTTCCCTGAACTTACCAACATCCGTGTGGAACGCTAAAACCTATACATAATGTACATTCTCAGTCGCATTACGCTGGAAGCGGAATTAATGGCGAGTAAAACCCACTTTCCCTGATTTTTTCAGGTCGTTCCGCTGAAGATAGTTTCAACAGCATCAGCACAACAGTTTGGAAACAAGCACTATAACATCCCGTTGTCGCTCAGTCTTTTTATAAATGCATGAGCCAACGTGGGATGAACTGTTATGTAGATGTTATTCAGTTGCCAGGCTCGTCCATTGTTTTAGTTTACCTTCTTTACGCTACCGCACGTCGCACGTAAAGAAGTAATATAATTATTTAGTACTCCGTGAATAATTCTTAACACGCTAATTTTTTGTTCATTGTGCTTTCCAATACGACCAAGGGCAAGCAAAACTTGTCAGGACAAAAGTTGGACCACATTGTTGTTTTAAAGCACTTTTTCAATTCCCGTTTTAGTCAACAAACTTCAAAGCTGTTCTCTACAGGTAAACATTCATTCGTTATGGAATGTAATCCACAACTTCAGACGGAAAGTTTTCTCAAGCTATTGGATTTAATACGAAGGAAGGAAGAAGGGAAACCAAAATTGAGTTTGGGGAATACCTTTCCAAAGTTTGGTACTGTGCTGTTGTACCATGTATGAACGATAGTATGATAAGGTATGTGAGATATTAAAACTGATAAACTATTGCGGTTTTACAGTGTACAACAACAAAACAACGCTGATTAAACTTTCATTTCGTTAAGATTAAAGCACATGCACCAAGATTTCACTGCTACGAAAACAACCTTTAGCCAGTGAAAAACACTTTGGTTTAGAGAAGTTGTTTAGCATTTCATTATCAAGGTTTATTCATTATTTCTTTAATTTTATCTCAAGCGTATCTGCGCACTTAAATCTTTGTACATGTCTCTACACCCACTACCACCATGAAACAACTATATTCTAATGATATTGTGGGACTCGCTTTGCAGGTTGTTAGAAACTTTCTAACCCCAACCAGAAAATTTAATTTTTACACATGGGATAGCTAGAACGATTTGACTATTTTACACATATTGTTGGTAAAACTATCACTGTTCGTCTTGAGTATCATCACCGATGTGATGATTTTACCTGTTTTCTATGAGTAAATTCATGGAAATAAAACTCCGTTGCTAATTTTCATAGAAATAGTGGCCCCTGATAACATTTACACTTTTCTCGTAATTTTCTAGAAAATCAATCACTACAGCCTACTTAGCTTAGAAATAGAACACTGTTTCCTTTGAAATTATGCTGATTGACGTTTTGGGTTTAAACATAAACAATAAACCTTGCAATCTCAACAGCCAAAAATATATATGATGTAACCAACTACTGTTTGGTTTAGTCGTTTTGCATTGGCTATCCAAAAGCACAAAAGTTTGGCATTGGATAGTTTGAAGACTTTTTTACCGATTTGAAAGACAACTGATAATAATGAAATAACACCAGCAAGGACATAATAAAAGACTGATAGCCATATACGAATGTAAATCATACCTACCGATTGTCTGATAGCTAGTGCTGAAAGTTGAGTTCTGTAAAAATGTAAAAAATGTGTAAGATTCTTAATAGTGAAATCTTACCGAGCAATGATTTCGAAAATAAAAAAAATAAGCAAGAAAGATGTAAATGTATTATTTATTAAAAACATGCAACATTATGCTACTTCATACTTCTCGATTCATGTGAAGGAAAAGTATCGTATGTACCAGCCTGAACTGAGTAGGATTATATTCCTTTTTAAGCCTTTTGTATCCTCATTTCCTGTGTGTGTGTATGTGTGTACCTTCCAGCTTCCAAAATTATTACCAGGCCGACAAAATATGGACGACGAGCATCATGAAAAAGGTATTTGCAGTGAACTTTCATCTTACAACAACAAACTAACGTCCTTTCCCGTCTACTTTCTCTTCTCTTATAAACGACCGCATGCTGCACTCTTTCGGACGGAAAGTAACTGCGGTACGACTCGTTATACATTATGTATAAATGATTACCCAACACGCTACCCGAAACTGTTCGGATATATGTTACAATAGCTATAATATTTCTTCGTAATTGTTCTACAAATTGCTTCATTACGTGGCATTTTGGAAAGGAAATCAAAATCTATTGTTTTTCCGCTAATTGCAAAGCATGTTTTAGGAAAAAAATAACAGGAAGGAAAAAATATTTCACGTGCTCATTTTCTAGGATCGTCCAGGATCCAAATGCTTTATATTCCTGTCACTGGAAATCAAAACGATGATATTAGAAGTTAAAAACTCGTAGCCATTTGAGTTCACGAGCAAAAATTACGACGCTAAGGGGTATAATCCTCATGAGCATAATAGTTTTTTGTTTGTTTGTAATTCAACTGACATAGAATCATGTATGAGCAACTTCTTTTCATAACCTTCAACCTTGTTTCCATTTGTACGTGTCTATCGGTTTTTGTAATTAGTTGGTATTTGTTGAAGCCTTTGTGGAAGCATTAAAGTTTGAAAGTAGGCTGTTAATCGCAAAGATGAACGTACAACCTGACATTTAATGGAATTTAGGATATGACAGCTCATATTTTGGGTCATATGCAAAATAATTTATGTCTGCGCCATTTATATCCTTTAATAGAGAATTTCTCGTACTTGGACACATGTGTATGTGTCACAACAAATGACAGTTCTGACAGGGGTCCACATAGAATACACACTCTCGGCATTCGTTGAAATACAAACTAGCGACAAAATTATTGTCTAATTCGAGTTTAGGGGATTCTGCAGCATTTGATCTGTCCATATCATTTCCGTGTGTAAAATCTTTCTCTGTGGCGAAGGTAGCATGAGCACCGGGGAAAAATTCGGACCTTTTTTGTATGAATTTGAGTAAAGGGTTTGACGATTTTAGAGGAAACAGCAACTTGATTTTTTGTATGAATTTGAGTAATATTTTGAGGCTGGCCCGCTCCTATGCGATATGTGATGGCTTTCCATCCATCTGCAGCCGTCTTAAGTTTGGAAAATATCTATCAAAATATTTCCTGATATGAATTTAGGCTAAACTATGATTCTGAGGTAAAACTTGATAGCTGTTTGATAGCTTTAGTCGTTGCAATGTCCTACAGGAAATGTTCCAGCTTAAAGTCGCTGCTTGTTCCGTTGGGTTGTCAAACATTACACGCAACAGAAGCTACAAATCTCGTCCTTTCATTTTTAACAATGACAATCCTGAATTTATTTATGCTACAAAATTTCTATGTTTGGTCCATTTGTGTAAATGGTTTATCCAGACTAATTAATGTACGCAATTAGCTCAACATGACACGTGTGACATTAAAAAAGACGGCAAACATGGACTAAGTCATATCATCCTATCCAAAACATTACAATGTTTGGAATTCATTATTTTTCCAACCAAATGCTTAAAATATGACAAAACTGAGCATGGCACAAACACATCAGATACATCTAATCAGATGAGATAAGTATGTATTCCCATCCACTATTCTACGCGAAACAATATGCTATTTTGTTCACATAACTTTTCACATTTTCCTTAGTTTTTTAATGAAGGCAATTTAATTTTCACGGCTAACAGTGCTACATTCCTTTCACTTGGTGCTTATATGCCAAAAGCGAAAACCTATATGCTAACCACATAACAAAGTCATTGTTGTTTCAGGCGGTGGTGAAAGCAATTAAACAGCGTATTATTTGTTCTCATTATTGGTTCGGTAGAGTACAAATAAACCAACGTTGTACCAGACGTAGTAAATCACAACTTTTAAATAGCCGTTAAAACTACAGTTCTTCATATTGTAGTCAGGGCATGCAAGAGAAAACCAACGTACTCTTCACGGTGAAATTCATTTTACCCCATCTTCTCTATTTCATTAATTTTGAGTAGAGAGTCCTGAGACCTGACCGTCACGCTTCCTGGTCACTAGAATATATGCTTGGCTACTTCGAACTCGAAAAAGACTTTCTTTTCATAATTTTCCAAAGTCAAAATCCAAAGACGGAGCCTTAAAATATGCAACGGAATAGAGCAACGTCAAAATAAATTCTCCCAGACTCTTTCCACAAAAATCGGCGAATAAGTGTGTACTGTATACTAATGGTTCTACTGTACGACGACGCTTAGGGAATTCTGTGAAAAGGTAAGTTTGCTCAAAATGAAAGTAGACACACTATGAGATTTTCATATCTCGATGGCGAAAGTGTGAGCAAGAAAGCCAGGTTATACTCTTTGTTGCTCATGAGAAATGAAGTAACTCAGCACGAAAACATAAAAAGAAAATCTCGGATATACGTCGACGAGAGCAGTAATTAGATTAGCTTTCTCGACTCTACAGATTTATGGAAAGATAGGGTGTATTATTTTTGCTCCGTTTTTTCCTTATAGAAGGTGACGAGGGAGAACTTTCGTAAATTAGAATTTTAGTGTCATCTGAAAATGAAATGAGTGCTAAAATGCATTTCTACGAAGTCAGAGTCAACCCAGGAAGGTTAGAGACTGTTTTAAGAACTAGTTATAGGTAAGCATCGTACGAGAGATAAGATAACCTTTTATGCTTGAAGCAAATTTCCATCTTACTCACTCATTAACCTAATGTGTTTTCATTCTATGTTGAAGAAAGTATCCGGGATGAATGCTGTAAGAGTTAAGGTCTATGAGGACGAGAACACAGGGTTAAAAGCCATGTTTAGAGCAAAACACGTAGATATGATCGTTTTCACTTTACGCGACTCACCAATTTTACTGCAAATCAAGACTTGCGCTTCACATGGATTTTTTAATGTTATTAACGTGGCCTCGGTAGTATTTTTCATAGTATTTGGATGTCAACAGAAATTATACAGTGTCACGAAAAGTTCACGTCAATACATACGTTCAAATCAGGTATATTTGCTCGTATACGCTAAAACGCCAGAGGGTGTGCGTGGATCAATTATGAGCATCATCCTCAACTGAGGGTAAGTAAATAAAGAGGTGAAGATAGCTGCATTGAGATTAGGCTGTGGGATGGGATAGGAATGAGACATGGTAAATAAAAATGTAAATCTCCAGAAAAGCTACTTGTACTCACTAACTAGGCACTTAACTCGAAAGCTTTTAACAGTTACTCCACAAAAGATGGAGGTTTTTTTGGCAACTATCCATATCCAACAGCTGTATAAGTTGTGTGCTGTGGGAGAAAAATAACATATTTCATTTGTGTCATGAATCATGATGCACCGGGAGAAAGTTGCGAGTCATAAAAATATATGTAGTCTCTAGCCGTCATCGCAAAAAATCATCGTTCTGTTGATAAAAAAGAGATGCAAAGGGAATGTAACAAATCGCTACAGGGGAAACACGAAGATAAACTGTATTTTCATTTGAGTGATGTAAACAGGAGAGTATTCTAAATTTGTGGGTACCTTGTGAGCATCCCTTGATTTTGGTTGGACACCAAAAAGCTTTGAAACATTTTGACGGATTGCTGTTCCAGGACTTTCTTCAGCTGTGTCTCTCCAAATGGTGCGATTGAGAGTAGGCAAGAGAAAAGGTCGATCTGTTTTTTTCTGGAGAGTTTAGTATTTTGTTCCTATTCCATTAGGTCCGGGGGACTATCAATCAAGGGAAAACGAAGGAGCTATTAAAATCCGACTTTTTCGTTCGTCTTTTCAAAGTGAGGCTTTAGCATGTCAAGAAGGTTTGTCAAAAATGGAAAGCTACTGTCCCTAAAAAAACGTTTGTCGTTTTACTTCCTAGAGATGCGAAAACGTATTTGCAACACGGCGTTGCTGCTAAAAGCTTTCACTCTACGTAATCACGCTAATACTTACCATCCCGTCTGTCCTATTGGAGTTACTTGTCGTTTAAAAATATTCGTGTTTCTCAGTGCCATTACGACAAAAGGAGACAAATTTAAAATGACATAAATCCACTTTGTGATAATAATTTCGAGACCAGATATTAAATTGGATCATTATTGGATTGTTTATGAGCATTATTAGGTGACGATAAATTTCAAAATATATTTTGAGGGAGGATACTATTAAGATTTTTGCAATGTTTATTCAATCATTCCTTGAACAAGACATTATTGATAGTTTACAATCTTAGTCAATACTGCACAGATAAATACTTAGTATGTACTAACGTAACAAAAATCTTGTAAGTTGTTAGGTTTTGAAAACGTTCTGTCAATTTCACATCTCCAAAACCGTTACGGACAGCGTATAGCACGAACTCCGTTTGGGTCGCAACTATAAGTTTACACCGACTTTGCACATCCTCATCTATTTGCTAGATGTTACTAAATATACTCAACCATAGATGATGGTATACATTGCGTTTTTTTTAACAATTTGTAGTTTCCAGCAATAGTAAGGAAACGATTAAACACCAGATAGATAGACAAAAATCCAAAGAATACATACTATGTGACTTCGCGCTTGGATGTGACGTATTCGGCCTAGTTACATAAGTGCATTTGTTCGTGTATACCTAATATAACCATTACATTTTAAAAAACTGCTATTTTTATGGAATATAGTTACTTAGGCTATAAATATTGTATCATCATCAATACATAATGAAATATTATATATGAGATTAATTATGCCCTGAACTGATTTGAGGAAATTAAGGTATTTACTTAATTTATGAATGTAAAAAATCTTGATAGTACGTTAAAATGTGCAACTACGACTGAAAATGTTACGGTCAAACTCATGACCCCATACCCTGATACCGCATACCTTCTAGGGCCAAAATATGTAATCAGTGTATATAAAACTCAAATATCCGGGATTCGTATTTTTTCATTTACACTACGTAAAAATCTTGGCACACTGTTTATACGTGCGTTTGCTGACAATTTGTATAAATTTTGCGATTAAATAAATTTATAAATTACTTATTTTACAAGGCTCGACAAAAAATTACAAATCAATCGAATTTCGCATGTAAAACAGCAAGCACCAAGCAATCAATCAACGATTGGCTGACATTCAGCCACTAATGTTAAATTCATTATTCAAAACTCACGTATACATAGAGTTAGCTCTTATTAATATTGCACAATTTATTGAAAACATTTCACAAAATCTTGATCAATCTATTTTTCACTACATGACTACATAAGAATCGTCTACCAAATATTGCGTATTGCGTTGGCAACCAGTGTCGACTTTGGCACTACCCTTAGTTGAATTTGGTGCTCAAACTAGTGTAGTTTCACGAATTCATGTAAAGTTCACAATTTATTCTTAGAGGTTAATTCCTGGTACACGCTATTCCGGTACTTTTACTCATTATCAATGCATAATAAATGTCTACGTATTATGGTCAAGCAACATGTCAAATGTCAGCTGCAATTACAGCAAACGTAGTCTGAACTTAACCGAACTACAAAGATTCCTCGTCGCCCTGGATGCTGGTACAAAGTTTTTAAAAAATACGTTTTTAAAATCTTAATTTCACATCTATTGCTCGCAAAACTATGTCTCCTCAATTACGTTTTCTTAGTTTCCATGAACTACTCCTAATTATTTTTTTTACTTACTCGAACGAACGAAATCGAATACTGTGAAGTGCATTGCACGCTTAAGATAAGATGACTGTAGTGAAATAGTAGTACATAGTAGGAGGACTGTGGATAGTGAATATATATGCTCCAGTACGGGTAATCGACGACTTCTGTTGGTTTCGTAGTTCGTTTTCATCACCGTATAGTGTAGAGGTGAGAAAGTTGTTAAATGAAACATCACATAATGCTGCTCTAGAAGATGGGTGTGAAATCCTTGGCATCTCTTGTGGGGTATATTTTTACCTTATTATTAGTAGTTGCAGTTAGGTCCGCTATTATTAAAAGTTGTGAAAAAATTGCACCAAACAAGGTACACACACACACATCCTCACGACTTTTGTTGATCTTGAAGTAAGCTTTAGACGCACATAATAACACATAAATGTTTTGTATTCCGCTCTCTGGAAGCATGCTCATTACTTTTTCCACTCCTGTAGCGTACACATTCGTGTTAACAACATCAGGAAACTTGTACTCAACGCTTGTCAAAATGAAATGACAAAGTCATCCTGATGATAGAGCCAGTCGGCGAGAAAAAAGGTTATAAGATTAGGTGTGGAGAAGTAAAACGAGTTAAAAGTTGCTAGAAATATTGAGTTTTACAGCAATAAAAAACATTTTTTCGTGCACATTAGACACACAACTCACACCACTGTACTCTCAAAGATTTTTATATATGGAATCGCAATAAAAGTCGGAAATGAAAGAGTGTTTGAAGTTTTCCCCCAGAAAACTTCTAAAAAATGTTTGGCTTGAGTAAGCGAAATATGAAAAAGTCGCCATTCATTCAGGTCCAAAAAGTATTCTAGAGGCAATTACTTTTTATCAACCTGACACAATAAACTTGTGTTCTGGTTTGGAGCCTCACAAAAGTGAATTTTTTATGTGGTGGTTATGCTGCAAAGATTGAACTGTCACTTTCTGTGTGGTGTTACATCGTCCATGATTTTCTTCCATGGAGACCGAAGTGTTTTGATATTGCATCCTTTTCATAACATTTTCACTTCTTGAACAGTCAGTTTACTACATAATTAGTTAGCTCGAAGGAAACGCGATTGGTATTTGGCAATAATAGCAAACTTTCAGTGCAAAAGTTTTACAATTATAACAGACAAATGTTACTGACATTTGTTCCTTCAGTAGCTTGTCTTCGCAAAAGCATTGTAACCCCTTGTCTGGCGAGTTTTAACAAACTTACACGTGGCATATTCTACATTTAGTTGGGACTGCTTTTCGTCACCACAGCTCCTTGTGGTCCTGTCAATGCAAAGACGCATTGTGTTTGGCCTTCAAGGTATTTCGAGTCGATGATATCTTCGATTGGCGGCACAGCTGCCATTTTCCATTCATCGCGAACCTATTTAGAACAAATTAATTTAAAAAACTATTATCTCATATCTAAAAATGGTCCTCACAGTCTTTATTGTAAACATCCTCCAAGCGGAATATCGTTGCAAGTATTTAATAAGCCCATGTGTACGCGCAGATATATTAGATTCTACCATAAAATGTATATAAACGTGTATACAAGTTTTGGAATCTGGAAATTGCCTTCAATAACTTAAACCTGGTTTATCTCTGTCACAGTCTTCCAGTATAAAAGAGTATTTTGAAATCCGACCATTTGTCTTTAAAAAAGGAAATGCCAATTCAAGGAAAATAGAAAAAGAGGGATTCTTCTCTTGAGTCGACTTCTTATTTCTACCCTTTCTGGATTTTGAGTATAAGGACAAAGCGATGTTCTCGAAGAAGAAGATAAAATAGAGCCATTGAAAACCGCGCTCGTGAACACTTTCGCCGATTATTCTAGGCATTGCTTGATTTCCTACTAAGCGAGGTGAAATGCCTAACGAAAATCTCTGCTCATTTCTTACATTTAGGGTTACATACCATTCACACTCAGTACCCCATGGCATTACACATTATATATCTAAATAATGTTTACGGAAACAATACTTTTCGCCGAAAAAGAATTGTCTTGAATGATAAAAAAATGTACGATATAACATGGTTACGTTGTTTGTCCTTCTCAACGAAAAATAAATGCGCGCAAAGAGAAAAAGACAACTTACTTCTTCCACTCTACGAAGCACTCGAAGAAAGTTTTTCCCTGCTAGCTTCTTCAAATCCTCTGTTGACCAGCGAGGGTCCTCTATAAGTTTCGCAAATAAGTTTGGGTACTTTGAAACGTCCTCTAGTCCTCGTGGGGTACTGTAAAAAACGATGGACATAAGATAAAAGAGCAAAATATAGGCATTTCTTCTCCAGAATTACTTGTGTCAAGCGAGAAATAAAACTGTAGCGCTAAACCAATAACTCAACTTTTAACTTCACACATCAAAATATGTATGTATACACATGTAGGTATACATACCAAGCGTGTATTTATATATGAAAGTTAAGAACACAAAGGTTGGATTGAATGCATATAGAACTTTCTAAAAATGTCACACAGGAATGCTGCGATGCACAATAAAGAGATCAAAATTCCGTTCAAACTTTCTCAACGTCCCTAGTACAGCATTCCACTAAAGAGTGATTACTTTTTGTTTTTTGTTGTAAATTCCATGAAAATTAATTTTCGTCCAAGAATGGCTTGTCTATATTATACTACATGCAAAAAATCAAGCACATTGTAAAAGTTAAAATCTTACAAGTTAATTCCGTCAAAGCCAGCTCCTATTCCCACATGGTCTACACCAGCAATGCTTCGGATATGGTTGATATGATCTGAAAAA
>VICI01004482.1:0-10916 GCA_019593645.1 Akabosia matsudoensis
AATCAAGTTGACGATGCAACAATCAATTCAATATTTTATTCCTTGACACCTGCAGCTCATACTGGGTGCTCTTCTGTGTACTTACACACAAGTTAACATGTCCTGTCTATAAATACTATAACTGCATTTTCCCCATTCAACAGGTTGAACAACAACAACATCTTCTTCTCTCGCAGTTTTTTCTTCTTTTTTTTCTTCTTTAGTCGTCTCTTTCAGAACTAAAACCAAAACATTTATCATTTTTCTTCTTATTGCCGTAGAGCCGTTTTAATTCTTCTTCTTTTTTTAAATACAGGTTTAGCTACGTAACTCTAGTTTGAATTCATTTTTTTTCAAGGTTCATATTCGTCGGCAATTAAAAATAAAATTGAGAAAATCTTTAAGACTTGGCTTTTCCATATAAAATTTTTAGTTTTGTTTTTTGACTCTGACTTAGCAACTGTGTTTTGGCTCCTTTGCTTCCTGTCTCTGTCTTTTTGACGCCATATTTGTGTTGTACATTCGTATAGAAAGAACACACGCACACACAATAGACAATTTAAAAAATGATGCCGTTACGAACTCTTTTTTATCAACTTTTCATTCATTATAAGCTAAACAGCCCAGGACAGAATGAAGGAATTATTATTTGCTTTAATCCTGTAATTACGACGGCAGAGCAGTAAAAATAAATGTTTTCTTTTATAAATTACGAGATAAAAGCAATTGGAATGCTAAAAATACCAAAAAAGCTTAACCCCTCGTAATCTATAAAAATGTGGGCTTATGAATTTGTAGCTAACAAATAATCGCAATATTTTTTTTTCTTTGGGTATAAAATTTAACTACTTTTACTTCTCCGATAAGAAAACCCATTTACTAGGTTCATATTTCACAAAGCCATTAAAAAAACATCGCATAGTTGGACTTTCGCGTTTCCCTGCCCTTGAAACAATTGTCTTGTCATTAAAAATCGTTATCTTTTCTTTCGCTATCAAACCCGAGGCACACGTCATTTATGCATGCGTTGACGGGGATTTGTTGTCACTTTTGGTGGTCACAAATGACAATATTCAAAAGTATTAAACAAACGTGAAATTCCGAAATTTTATAGTGTTCCGAAAATAATGACATACAGGCCATCCAAGTTATAATGTCCCAAAGCTATTAGCTAGCACATGCATGCCTGCATGTAGCTCTCACCCAGCATTGCACATTTTGCGTGGCTATAGCGGCAAATTGTCGTGGACACACAGTACTTCTTTTTAAAAAACACATATGTTTTCTTTGAAAATGACTCAAAGTTTAAAGAAATTCCGTTGCGACTATTTTTATTTATTTATTTATTTTTTACCTGTCTCTCGGATCAATCCAAGTCGTTTGTTTACTGTTGTGATCTATGAAGTAGAACTTGCCGTCGTAGTCCTGAGCCATATCCCAACCAGCGGGAAGTGGTATTTCACCGTTAACACGTCTCTTCGGCATTCTGGCGGTTTTATTTTTCCTTCGTGGACAAATAAAGATAACTACGTCACTTGACAAGAACAAATAATTTTTTCCTCGTTTTCTTTTATCTGTCCAGTTATTTTATTTTCTCGCTCTCTCTTTCTTTTAACTCAACACAGAACCACTTTCACTCTGAACGAAACAATGCGACTCGGGTTATTGTCGGGATCCTGGACTGGATCGTAAAATATTTCCTCGCTTGGGTCCATCGTTGAGTACTGGGGAGGGTAACAACTTCCGGAAGCGGCGGGTTTTATCATTATCGCCGGCTGTTTCCGTTTTTCCAACACGTTGGAACCAAATTCAGCTTAGTTTTTGGGCACACCTGGTGGCAGTCAATAATTAATGTCAGGGAGTTCCTCAAAGTCTGACACATTTACAAGGCACTTGACTGATGGAAATGTGGAAAAACTTGAAGGGAACAGTTCTCTTCTCTTTCCAGCCATGCTGCTCGAAAACACACAAAAAAACACACAAACTTTCCAAAAGCCCTTCAACTTTCTCTTTGTTTAGCCAGCTTTGAGGAGAAAGTGCTCCACGTTTCCTCTGACTTGCTCTCTGTTTGCTCCAGCCTTCCGCTCTGGCTGGCTGGTTGAGAAGTCTTGAGAAAATCGGCGAATGAAAGGCTTTTCCTGTTTTTCCAAATCGCCTCGTAGATCATTCTGACTCGGAACGGTGAAAGTATCAAAAAGAAAAAGCTAAAAAACCAGCTCAAGTGTCGTTCCCTTGTTTGTTCCAAACTAATCAAGACGAAAAAAAAGTCTCTGAATTGATTTGTCTTTTTTTTCCTCTTCTTCCCTTCCTCCCTCAATATTAAACTGTCAGAGACTTACAAGTAGTATCTGTCGGTTGACGCGACACTAACCTCGTTTTTCTGTCATTTTCTTTTTAATTGAAACTGCTTACGAGTAAGCAGCACGTATGGACTGCCAGACACACACACACACACACACATTCCAAAACATTCTGTATTATTTTTTTTTTTCGCTACCAGGATATCAGTTGCGTAATCCTGATAACAATTTTACAACTTGATAACCCCGGAATAATTATAACATCATCAACTATTCAACTCTTTTTCCAACTTGATGAGCTACAACAAAATCGAAGCCTCCATGTTTTTAAGTTTGTTTCTTCCAAAAAAAAAACAAAAAACTTTGCATTCTTTCTTAGTTTCAAGAGTTTAAGACATCCATTTCCTTTTTCTTGCCTTTAATATTCCTCTCATCTGTTCATCGTTTTTTAATAAATTTGAAGGCAACCAAAAAAAAGTAGTCATGGGAGTAATGAAGGTAATAATATATATTTTTTTCTTCAAAAAACTATACAACTAACACAGCCAACTTTTTATTATTTTTTTTCTCTTCTTTTAAACGAGAAGGGAGTAGATTTTGCTGTTGCGGTAGCAAAAGCAAACCATCATCAGCCAGTGAAAGCCTTTGCTGCTGTGGCATCTACACATTTTTATTTATTTTTTTGCATGAAAACTATATATTATGCATGATCACATCTTTTCACATCATCATCACAGTCACCATCTTGTTCATAATAGTTAACAACAACGTGATGGCATACGGAGAGGAGTAGGAAGTAGTAAAATACATTTTTCAAACTAGTAGCTTGAAAAACTAGTCGTCGTCAGTGTCGTGGCTAACTTTTTTTTCGTCATGAGGAGATGAGGGAAAAAAAAACATTTTTCTTGTTCGCTTTACTTCTATTTTTTTTCTCTCTCGAAGCAAATACACACACAAGAGCACACAAAAAAAAATTTTTTGTTTTTTTTTCTTATGTTACACACACAAGAGCATCTTGAGAGTAGATTCACAAACAGTATCACTTTATTCATGTGTCGATCCCTTGTAAACTCCTTACTTGTAAGTTAATAGAGTCGTGGTAGGTGAACTTGTGTGTGATCAAGATAGTTTTTTAAAAAAATATTGCTAAAGATGATCAACAACTTATTTTTTTATATCTTGGTCGCAAAGCGTTTCATAACACAAAAAACAGGGCAAAAGATGTGTTCTAGGACGTTGATGTGCGCCCCGCTCAAGTCATAACTGGTTGTTGTTTTGTTGATCTAGTCCGATCTGCAACAAAGATGGTCAGTCTAGTTCTCCCGAACAAGGAAAAATGTCAAAAAAATCAACAATATCTAGACGCATCCTCCTGAACGTCTTACTTGTAAGAAAGTAATTGCATGGGTCTTTGCATTTTCGCCTTTTTTCATGTACGGATTCTCCTGCTTCTTCTGATGTTGTTGCTTGGCGAACATGGTTTCTCCCGTAGCATTGTTGCGTATTTTTTTTCGTCTCCTCGTCCAAGACAAGAGTAATTAATTCATTAATCAATTCAGTGCTTTTCTACATTTTCCCGTGGCCACAGGATAGACTGGCGAGTCTTCTTTTTCGCAGTGCATTTCTGCTCGCGGGTAGAGAGAAGCCTTGCAACAAAGTAAAAAAATGAAGCAAAGACTTTTTTTTAGCACTGACAAGTAAGCCACTTTGACTGGATCATCGTTTTGATAGTTTTCGTTTTAGACGGCAGTAGAGTAGATCCCGTAGTTGAAAATGGTCGTCGAGTGTTTCTTATTTTTTCTTGAAGAAATTGAGGAGCGTAGGAAAAAAAAATTTTTTTTTCAGGATTCGTATTTCCTTGACTAGCAGATAATGTAAACAAACCAGGGTTTTTTTGTAGAATTGCAAAAGGTATGCGTGTCTGAGGGTAGATGAGCCCAAGAGAGAGAGAGAGAGAGATGACCAAGAATTAAAACTAAGTTTTTTTCTTCTTCTTCTCTGTCGAGCTGGTCTTGTTCGTCTATCTTAGAGAAGGAGTGGTGGCATGTGAAGAAGTTGCAAGGATTTTTTTTCAAGATACAAGTTGCACAAGTGCTAGGGCTGGTTTTTTTTCGGCTGAGCCCCACAAAAAAAGAGAAATATCTTCCTCTCTGATGATGATGAGGTTTGAAATGTAGCAGTCAATGGTAGGTTGTGCACCATATAAGAATTTTTATTACAAATTTGGTTTATTAAGAGTTGTCATAGTTTGTTAGATGTTTTTATGCATGTTTGCTTCTGTTGTTGTGGAAGCGAATCATCCTCATCGTCATCGTTGTCCTCGCAAGCTCAGTGTAATCCCATTCTTTTTTTTATATGGAAATGTATCGCTACCATTATTATTGTTGTTATTTACTTTGGACGTGGACAATTATGTAGAACGATGGAATTCCAATCTCAGAAAAACAGTTGTTTTCGGCTTCATGTAAAAAAAGTACGGTGCGTACAAAAGTCTCGAACCCAGCACTGGTCAGTCCAAACCAAACTCTTACTTGTAAGTTAACACTGGGGGGAGGGAGGGGATGAGAATATCAATCAGGACTAAATGACACCTTCACTGAGATTCAAATCACAAGTCGCTCCCTCTCCTCAAACTTTTCCGCTGCGTTCATGCAAAAAAAACACCCGCCCATGATCCTTCCTTGTAAGCAACACATTCCAACACTAGACCACAACAACCAAAACATTCCATTCCAAAGTTTTTTTTTTTGAAAAAAAAGGAACAACATCCAATTCCTCTTTTTTGTCTTCCAAACTTTAGAATTGTCTGATTTTTGACAACTTTTTTTTATTTTTCAACACAAAAACTCTTTAAACTTTTTCGTTTTTTTTTAAGTTATCCGAGAGAAAATCCCGATTCCAATTTCACTCCGAAAATTCTCAGCTCCGTCTTTTTCCAAGGAAAAAATCTTTACAAAAGACAATTCTATTCTGTAGCCAGTCCGCAAGTACCCCTCACAATTTTCAGGCTGGCCGTACACAACACATTTTTTTCCCTTCAAAAAAAATATTTTTTTAAAAATCCTGCCTCTAGCTCTCTTCTCCTCCGCTCCACAACTTCAACTTTGATTTTTTTTTCGAATAATTCTAATCATCATGCTCATACCATCATGAAAAAATAAAATACTTTGTGAACCATCTACACCAAAACAATGTATGCAAAGAGCTTCTCTCACTCTGAGTGTGTGTAGGAAGCTGAAAGGTATGTTCATCTCATCATTACATTTTTTTTTCTTCTTTCAATGCATAACCCTTGTATATATTTACTTTTTTTTTCATGCAACCCAACACATTACTTGTTCATTCAATCCTCTGTTTCCTATTTAGCCACCATCAGATGAATATTTTTTTTTAAGTAGCGAAAGCTGCTTTGTGAGATGGCAAGCAAGTCTGTCTGTTCCAAGTTGGAATTCGCTCAAGAACTTGAGATTTGGCAGAATGGTTTTGTTTCCTTTAGACACACAGTTTCAGGGGAAAAACTCAGCCATCTTTTTGTTTGACAATTGTTTATTAATGATTAAGCACTGTCCGTCTGTCAAATCATGTTATTTTTGGTATTCCTCCGCGACACTTTTGTTCCAGGCAACAACCTTTGTTCTACTGCGCATTCCCATAGAGCCGCAGCAAGCAGCAAAAAATACATTAAAATAATCAGCTGATTAGATAATTCTTTAAGGAAAAGCTGCAGTGCTCTGTGTGAATGCACCTTTAAACGTTTTTTTTTTTGGGGGGAAATGCACTGCAGTGCTTCATGATGCTTTCGCTACTTTGAGAGAGCGTTCGACCGCACTCCTTTTTGTCTGTGAACACGGCCGTATTCATCAACAAAAATCCTGTTAAAATTCACTATCTGACTTGTACATAAACATTTTTATGTACGTGCAAGAGTATCTCTCTGGCCTGACATGCATTTTTCTCTTCTTCTACAAAGACAGACGACGACCAAAAAAGTGTTTTGCATTCTTGAAAGGATTTTCGTCTTGAAAAAAAAGGAGGCACAGATTTTCTTCCTTCAGAGCATAGATGAGTCGTAGAAACATATATATATATATACATTATACATACATTTTTTTGTATCATGTACATACCTACACCTCATCTTGTAAATATGAGGGACGAGTTTCTCATACACGTCTAGTTTATCCTGGCTGAATTATATTCTGCATTCCATCGCCAGTATCAGTATAATTGTGGGGAACAATAACAAAAAAAAAAAAAAAAAAAAAAAACGTGGAGTAGCAGCAGCAAGCAGCAGCGTCATCTAATCATCGTCATCGTCCGTAAAATAACCTGGCATAGAATACTACGGGCAAGCCCATGGCGAGCATATTTAAAACAAAGATTAGGAAAGAGATGCTGCTGTGCATTTAATAGGAAAACTATTTTCAGGAGAATTTTTTTAAAGGTTGCACGTTTTGTTTGTTGATACTTTTTTAAATATATTTATTTCCCTGGTGCAACATGGATCTAAGGAATTTCCTTCTCATTTTAGATAGGAATAGGAAAATTGTTATATAATTAATTATCCAGAAATACTGGCATCTTTTCATGTGCCGTTTTTTTCCCGATGGATTTCCATTTGGAACAGTCAATACATGCATAGTTTTTGCGTAAGCTTTGTACACCACGTGATACCGAATAAAAACGTGGTTGTTTTCTTTTTCATGGATAGCAACAAGTAGGAAAAAAACCTCTGTTGCATTTTCACGTAACATAGTAAAGCCTCAAAATGGCAGACTCTTTGGAGTACCAAAAAAACAAAATTAAAACTTGAGTTATAATATTATAATTGCTTGTAATTAATTGCCTAAAAAAATTTAATGAAACTTTTTTTAAAAAAATACGCCTTTTCAAAAGTTTCAGACAGTTTCCGACTCTGATCGAGACCTGGCTTTGAAGAAGAAAAAACTATTTGACTATTCACATGCATACCAACGACTTATGGCCATATACTCTACATTAAAAGGAGAAAAAAATACTAAATACTATGAAAAATAAGCTGTTCATAGCTTTTCCGGTGTCTTTTTCATACACTTTTGCACATACCCAACCAAACAGCCGTACGCTGCAAATGCAGCCGAGTAGTTTAATCTGTGTGTGGAAAAACGGTGAAGGGAAAGGAATGTCTTGAACGGGTTTATCATAAAAAAAGTGGAGGCACATTCCACATGCTATACGGGAGATAACACCAGCAGTCCCATGTTGAAGAAAATAATAGTGTCAAAACATTTTTTTTTACACGGGTATATTTTAAAATACTTTTAATTTTAATTTACAAGTATACCCTGGCATTTTTTTTCGAAAATAATATTTTTTTTCACCAAGATCAACAAAAAGAAGCTTAAGAAGTACAGCGACGAAGAAAAAAATAAAATCCAAGCCAGTCTTTACTATATTTTTTTTACAAGCCTAAGGGCCACAGGGTAATTTTCTTCTTATATTCCTCCTCATAGACTCCTGGCATCAGCATAAAGAAAATTTTATTTTTTCTTTTTCTTTTTTAAAATCATGTTTTTACCATCCACACCACCACCAGCATCTTCAACATAATATTTTTCTTTCTACCTCATCTTCTGAATGCAGCGCAACAGCTCTTAAAAAAAAAAATATTATTGTAAATGCATATAGTAAACTTGCCTGCATCTTTCTTCATCTGTGCATTATTTTTAAATGCGACGTTGCTCGAGAAGAAGAAGAAAAATCCCTAAATAGTTAGACACATGCATATCCATAGAATACTGCATCCCACAACAACTTTACACACACACACACACAAAAATTATACATGTATATATATAATATATATAGTTATAGTATAGTTATAGAATGGAATGTCACTATAAAAACAAGGTTTTTTTTATGTCTATAATTCCGAGCTGCTGAGGAATTCCTCACATCCATTAAGCGAAAAAAGGAATTCAGCTACACTCTTTAATAATACATCTGCGAGGAAGAAAAAAAAACTGGCCGTGCTGGTGGTGGTGGTGCTCACTCCTCTTTTTTTTACTTACCTATGCGTCAAAAGAACAGTTTTTGGACTTATCCTTCTTGTACATTTTTCTCAACTAGAGAAAACCTTATCCGTACGTGTACAAAGAAAAAGTAACCGTGGTTACCTATCAAAAATTATCATCTTGCACTACACATCAGGATTATACTTAGTTTTGGTGAGGGAATGCACGCGTAATACGGACTCACAGTCAACACAAAAAAGAAAGAAAGAAACATCCTCATTCTTTCGTTTTATATTGCAACAGCAACAGCACCGCCACCGGTGCAAATGTGCCTTCAAAACAGATTTTTTTTTAAATATCTCGGAGCCTGCATTTCAAAAACGTAACGAGGTATATTGCAACGAGTTTTGTCTTGTAACTGTCAAGATGAAAGGGAAATATGGATAAGCTCCGCACACTAAAAAAATCTACAGCCTTATCAAGTTTAAAAAAAATATTTTTCCTTATCATGTACATTATACATGGTGAGATATAAAATATATCACCAAATTTATGCATACATACGTTGCTGATTACTTGCAAGGTTTTGGGGACAAAAATCCTAATCTTCAACCCTGTACTATAATCTTAAACATTTTTTTTCCTCTTCTGTTTCGCATTGAGAGCCAAGTTCAATCTCTTGGCCTGTAAAAAAAGATAATATTACGTATAGGAAGTGACTGAAAGTGATTTCAAGACGAAGACGAGGCGAGGAACAGCAAGAAGCGTATTCAAAATGGTTTCAAATAGCGACTTTTCACTTGCAAGAGTAGACTCCAACTTACAAGTAGAATCCTTCTGATGCTCTGACTATGACACTCAGCTACGTTGTTGTTTTTGTTGTTGTTGCATACTGCAAAATAATGTGTAATACATACGTGTATACATTTTTATGTGTGTCTCTTTGAAAGACGTAATGAGGAAAAAAAACAGGGTTTCAAGATGTTTTTTAAAATATATTATATTGTATATATTTCTTTGCCATGGTTATATATTTTTTTTCTTGCTCCTGCTGCATTCCAATCCGTCATCGGTAGAATGCAAGCTGTTTAACCCCACCACCACCACCACCGATCTGACTTGATTTGAGGCTGCTACCTTTGTACATGAAAATGATCAAGTCCAATTTTTTTTCATACTTGTTTGTATTCCCTCCTAATTTATCAAATCGTTACAGTGTGTCATGAATAATGCTCCTCTGCTGTGATTAAAAAAATATATCTAATCTCACTGCAAACTAACAAGTAAAGTCCTGGAGTTGCCCTCTTCCTTTAAAAAAAACCTATTTTGACTCAGATTTCGTGTCGTTTACCTTAGAAAAATTGCCCTTAAAATAGTATCCCAAGATTTTTGATGAGTTTTTTTGTGCAAGTTGGCCGTCTTGTTTACATCTCGATGAATTGAGAACGGCACAAGAATGTTTGAGAAGACCTCGCGCATCTTATTTACTTATGAAGCCTAAATGGTAACACGACACGGATACTGATATGCATCCCTTTTTGTTTTATAATTACGTCTGGATTGCATCAGATGAGGAAATCTATACATACTTTTATTTATGATTATCGCCTCTTGAGAAAATATGCGAATTATAAAGTTTTACGGCGTATTATTTAAAATGATGATAATGCCGCTGCCGTTTTTTATATGCATAATTTTGGTAGATCATTGATGGCGTCAAGTGGGACACATTCTAGCGTTGCGGTTTTACGCTGGGGAGATGCCCTCACTCACTTTTACCTCAGCAGCTCTCCTCCGATGCGGATGTTAACGTGAAAAAAATGGGGGTGAAATTCATAGTCGACCTATAAAAAAACTAAGTTGTTTGACCAGGTGCAAATGAGATAATACCCGAGCTTCGTTTTTTTTTCTTTTTACGCACGTTCCGACCGACTCTCAACAGCAGTTTTCATACTTTAAACTAAAATCACGCTACAATTTTTATTTACTTCGTTTTTTTTATCATAATTTTGGCTTGGTTCGTTGCTCGAAAAAAAAACCTGGGCCGGGTTGACAACAAGCTGAAAAGTATCCTCAAGTGATCCATTCTCAAGTATCCTTATCTAAAAAACATTCATAAAAATGCACAAAAAAACTCGCCCACAATCGTGCCACAATTTTTAATATCCACAAAAAGAAGAAAAAATATATAAATAAAATTCCTTTGGTTGTCCCAATGTGTTCAGAGTGCCCTGCTTATTTACTGTTATTGCCTATCCATCTCGTATCACTCTTGCCAGTTGCCTCTTTAAATATCTTTGGTATGTGTTCTCTCCTCCGGAATATACAAATAATGGTATTATGCGCATACGATTTAAAAAATATATACATTTTTATGTACATTTTTTTAAGTGTTTGAAACTCCTCAGGATTTTTTCATGGGACACGTCATTTTCAAATTTTTAAAGAAAATACATCTCTCTCGGTCATTTTTTTTTACGCAACAACATTCTCATCTTGAAATTTAACTTGGACATTCCATTCCCTCATGACATTGTCAACATTTTTTTCTCTTCAAACATTTTTTTTTTCAGTTCCGGTTGCCAAGAATGCAGTTCTTGTTCTCCTCAAGATTTTTGCCTGTGCGAAGTGAATTCTTGCAAAA
>VICI01004483.1:0-10913 GCA_019593645.1 Akabosia matsudoensis
CAGGGGCTGGAGGCTGTTATGACTTGTTGTAGAAAATCAAATGAAAACATATACCTCCGGAGTGTATTCAGCATTAAGATTTATATCGAGTTATCTGCAACCCTTACAAGTTCACAGTTTACTAAAAGCTGAAAGTCGATACAAGGACGCTTACGCAGGAAACGTGTTTTCAAAACAAAGCAAAAATATAATTTTTACGTTTGGATGGTAGCTAACGAAAATAATCGTATTTATTAATGCTGCAATGATGATAGTAAAAAACTATTGTATCAAATAGGTAACAGTGTTATAAAACGGAAATGTTGATTTTGTTTGATGAGCAGACGCCATAAAAATAAAATTTAAAAAAGAAACACATTAGGACTTAATCGGACGGACAGCCAACCTAGTTGCTGCTATAAAAAGGCAAGTTTATTGTAACTTGTATCATAACAAAACGTACGCGCTTTGCAATGGTCTAAAGATAATGACGAATCACAGAGTCTAATGGAGCATGTCAACTGGGAGGAAGCGACAAAAAACAAAAACTTACGACTACATTGATAACTGCAGTACTAAAAGTTACTGAAAGCGATGATAATGATTGCTACGTCAGTCATTTACTCTGCGCGTATTTCCGCCAGCGCAGCGATATTTTCTGTTGTGACAAAAAAAAGAAGAACTTTACTGTGTAAAACCCTTTGTAAACATCCCCAAGGCAATGTTGTAAATATAATGGGAATAATCCTGGCGAAATTGTAAACGTAAAGTGTGCGGAAAGTAGGCAGAAAATAAAAATGTTTCGAGGAGACAAAGTGACAATGACAATGTAGAGCAAGCCCTAGTGAATATCAGTCGAAAAAACTTATTGTTATGACAATTCTGCTTTGTGGCTTGTGTCCCCGTTCCTTGGAGACAGCCAAAATGGTTTTTTTCTCTACAACGTGGTTGTAAACAAGTGCAAAACTCACATGAGCATTTTGCCTGTGAATGGATTTTGCGTTTGGGTGACAGGAGTAGAATGGTGTGGCAGTGAAATAAGAACACTATCACTAAACTCTAATCTAGATTGTTGATTGCGGCTTGGTTTTCTCGGTCTCTAGGCCCGTTTACAAAAAGACAATTTGAAGCACAACTAGTCATATACTGTGTTCTACATGGAGAATCACAATCAAGCTGGGCAACGATACATGCCAAAACTACGGTATAAATTAGACGGGCATTTCACGCTAAACAGACTACATTTCAGGGCAAGTTCAGACTGTGGAGAAAGCAATGTCAAACGCACGTGAGAAATCATACATAGCACTAGATTTTAAATTCGGCCAAAATACAACCTCCGGTTCTCTATAAAAAAAACGAAGGAGTTTAGTTGTAAAACGGATATAGTTTTCATGATGATGACACCAAGTGCTAATACACATGCAAGTCTTATTAGGAGTGTATAGCTCGTCATGTACGTCCTTTGTGAGATGTGTGTGATATCTCACTTGAATTGGTACGGTGACTAGAGCGAAAAGAAGTTACTGGTAGTTTTCAACAGGGAACTTGTCTCCTCTCTCCACAAAAAATCCAATCATTTTGGCGCACACACCATGAAGTGGCAATCCTTTTTTTGCTGGCAGAAAACACTATACTCGATCTATTGGTTTATTATACCGACTAACTTGTGGAAGCATATTCGAAATGTCCAACTAGTAAATTCCAATTTACTGCATGACATCATTTTCAGTTTAATGCTTGATGACAATGTTGACTCTCTTTCTTTCAGAGGCCAATTCAATAGCTTTATTCCATTCAGTTTTCCAAAATCAAAGCCCTTACAGGATAAAATATATACGTGTTTTTCCTTTGATCTGTGCAGGAACATACAAAAAAGTGTCAGTTTGATAGTTTGATACTGTCCGTTGACCTAACCATCAGATTGTCCAGATATTTGTCTGTGTCGAGTTTTCACCCAAGAAAAAAAATGAATGCCAATATTTTATTCATGACAATTCTTTTAAAACTAAAAAAGGACAAGGAACAGAAGAAAAAAATATTTCTTTATTGCCACTTGTAACCTTCCATTACTTTCAGTCTCTTGAGCGGACTTTTGGTTCGCAGTGTGCCCTGCAATTTATAAACGAAAGAGGATAACTACCTTACTTTTAGCTTGGTGAGAGAGATGAGAGACACAAAATAAAATTAATAAAACATGAGGGGAAAACGCTTGAAAGGAATGAAAAGCTCATGAAGTGATGAGGGAACGTACACTAGTTTAGATGCCGGGTCGAGAGTTTTTTTTTTAAATTTTTTTTAAAGTGGAAGAGTGCGAAAGTGCAATGGAATGTCGCAGAAAAAAAAGAACACGACACACCAATAAATACTCAACGAGTGGGAGACACTCAACGGAATTTGGGAAAGAGCGAAAATGAAAGAAACAAGAGGAGTGAGAACATGTTACATAATAAATATTATACGACAAGTCCAGATAAAAACTGTTGTACTGTGTGGTTCTAAGGACGCATGGAGCAAGGGCTATATGTGTGGAATGCAACAGGGGAAAATTACACTTTCTCTTTGCTGGAAAATTAACAAAAAAACTAAAAGGACGGCGAGGCAAACACAACGAGGAATGAAATGCTTCAACAATTTTCCTTAGATTTTTTAAAGGAAGTAAAAAAAAGCTTGTTTTTCACTCCGTCCCGTTGAAATCCCAACACGTTCCTTCTCATATCCTGTTTTCGACAAAGAGGGAGTGAAAAGCTGGAGAAATTGTCGCGAGAGGAATTCCGATGGGAAGATGTCGTTTATTTTGTAGAAGCAATGTCAAATGTCATCAGTTGTCCGTTTTTTATGCAAAAAATTTATTGACAGACAATGAATTGACAGTTTGGCGGAAAATTTTTATAGTAAAGTTTGCTATAATGAATTTAGCATGTATTGAACGGATAGGTTTAGGTGTACTGCTTTACCGTATATATTTATAAGAGTGTCCTCAAGGCGCAAAAGAAGCTTAATTAGCTTTTTGAAAAAACAAATATATCCAATTGGAACGCACGAGTGAGCTGACAAAGAAAACGGTGTTTTTAATGAAGTTACATGTTGTGGTGAGGAAATGGATAAGCTCTCTGATTATCCTTTGAATGAAAATTAGGCTTTTCAGCCCAAATCGCTTCAAACTCTTCCGAGCATGTTTACAATTTACTCTGTGTTTTTCACGCAGCAGGCATTTTAAACTCGGCAGGATTATCTGTTTATTTGGTAGTGGTTAAGTACTATATTGCAAAGGATGTTTACAAAATTTACCGCTGAAAATATTGCTCTTTCTCTTTGTGAATTATTTTGCGTATCGACTGAATAAACACAAAAGGCTAGAAAGTATTAACTGATTTCGCAGCTTTATCAGGTCACCAGCTGACTCAGGAACCAACGAACCCACAATTGCGTACACACGAAGTTTAGAAATAAAACTTTGTATCAGTTTTACGAGAAAATAAAAGATTATCTTTAATGGCTTTTTGCAATAATATGCGTTTAAATTCATATATCTTCTACAAAAATATATGTACGTGCGAAAAGCAAGCTTATAAGAGCACACCACCCACAGCATTAGGGAGGAACGTGATTATTGAAAATTCAAAGAACATACCACTGGTTTCCATTACTCAGTTTGAACAGTTTAATGCTAAAACCAATACCATTACAAGTAATAAACAAAACGTAGCACCCTGCTCATAGCCATAGATTACCAGCATTCATTCCACACGCATTCGCCGTAATAACTCATCAGTGCGGATTATATGGCCAATAACAGTTGGCATTTCAACAGTACAGAATGAGCATGTTTTCTCGTGGCGAGATCATCACAAGAGCAGTTTTCTTTCAAACAGGGATCTAGTTTAATAGTGTCGTTTAATGCACTATTATGACAAAAGCAAAAACCACCAACTGACACGATAAAACCGATCTTGCGACAGTTGATAATCTTCAAACTCGGATTGTAAAAGGGGCAAAATTACTCCCTAACCAAACAACCTTTTCACGAGTTAGATATAGAATCCGGATGAATATAATATGTATATATTCCTGTTTTCTCGTTGTTCAGCGTATTCCCTTCAGTTAGGAATGAAGGCAAAGAGGTTGTTTTTGAAGAGGTTGCTCCAAGTTTTGCACTTCCACATAACCCTAATGACTAGGGACGTTGAAGCGTAAAGGAGCTTTAACATCCTTTAACATTTTTCCCACCTCGCCCTCCACAGTCCGTGAATTAGAGCAAGTGGAGCAATGATTATAGCGGTTTTGGCTGTTGTTGTCGAGTAAAGAGTGTTTGTATGTCTCTCTTGATCACCCGACCAGGTGTTCCCTCAGAGACTTTCACCGCACCGCCCTTTTCAGAAGGCTGAGCGAAATCCTCTCGTATTTTTTTTCTTCTCCTCGTCTTATGCATTTTAGCTGTGTAACCAGAAGTTTGAATGTGTTTAAAGTATTAGCGAAACTGCTTTCAATGGCGATGCTACAGAATTTTACTTCATGAAACATAAGAAGAGAAAATTCCAAACTACTACTTTCTCTTCTACGAAGCGTGATTGCATGCAACACTACATCTTTTTAAGCTCCCTTATACACATGACGAATGACGGTGGAGCAATCAAAGTAATAACTTGAAATTGGAAACGTGTCAGCTTAAGCCGCGAGCTGTATGGATAGGGAAAATAACACTTTATCCTACCTCTTTGAGAGATATAACATAAAAGATTTGGTTATCGACTAACGAATTCAGCTGTTCGACTGTACGAATAACTGACATTATACCGGCTTCAGTCTCTTGAAATTGCTTCTTTTTAAGGTTCACTTGTTGGTTATTTTCTAATTTACTCTCCTGTATCATTTCATAATTTTATTGCAATGAGTATTCTTGGCTGTCATCATAACTGCCCCACATTTTCCTCAGGAACCAGATAAGTTCAAAGTTTCTCTGGCATTTACTATAGGCCTTACAAAGTTTTCTATGAATAGTCTGACGGTCCAATAAGAAAAAGAGACAGAAATATGGACAGATTTCCCTGCTCCTTCGTTGAATCTTTGAAAACTCCTCCGTACTTATGTTCCATTTAAATAGCTAGAAGAATCGTGTCGTTTACTTTTGTTTTTGTTACACGGTAAATTTCTAGTCCAAGTTTTCCCAGCTTCAAGCCAAGAGAGGAAATAAATGCAAAGGCAAGCAGATATTTCTTTCTTTCCTTCCTCTCACCTCCTTCACCATCTTCGTTTCGTTTCTCCACATTTTCCTTCTTTTTTTTGCAAACTTAAGCAGAGCCGCAATGAAGAAAAACTATTTTCTTGTACAAGTTCCAGACCTACAAAAGGATAAAATTGTCGAGACTCTGAAAGGAAAACTATTGCTGATCATCTTGTTCAACTTGTATTTTTCTTCTTTCATCTTCTCAAACTGTACACTAGGCGAAAAAAGAAGGAAATAACTACCCAAAAAAAGTTTTTACATTACACCAATCCCGAACAACGAAGAAAACAACAAGTAAAAAGTTTTTAAATGAGGAGAAACCAGCGCACACCCGTATAACACCGGTCAAACTAATAGCATCTATTTACTTGCTGTTTCCTCTCCCGGTCTCGTTCATTTGACGGGATCCTAAATCGCAAGAAAGAAATAAAATGGCATGGTTACGGTTCACAGCTCGGGGAGTCTATAGAGCATTTAGGAAACGTAATGGCACCAACACATGTGGAAAAAAGTTGTGAAAACTACAAAAAACAACAAAAAACTGTTTAAACAACCATCAAACCAAAAAACACAACATGCTACCTAGATTTTTCATCTCAATTGGAAACCAGGATCTGGGAAGGGAAGAAAAAAAAGTGAACTATAGACCAGAGGCCGATGAAAAGTGAACAACCTACTGTAATCTATTCATTGCAATAAATTATCTGTCGACATTACTTCCAGTGTTTTTGCCTTGTTTTTTTCGTTATGTGGGACCTTTGATCTACTGAGATAGTTCATGGGAGAAAGCGCACAAAGAAGCTGCCCTTTCACCAAACCTGTCCATACTTCCTTTCTCTTTTTGCTGTAACAATAGCATCATTGTACCATTTCTACGAAACCGTCATCATATTGCCACTCACTTTGAACATAAAATATTTTCTTACCTAATGCGGACCAATACTAGCTTGGAAATCGGGTCAAAAATGCTTTAAAAGTTTAAGAGAAAGTGTGTTTGTGTGTGTACAGCTGTCAAACTGATGCGGAAAAACGACTCTGGCACAACCACCAAAATAGACACACTTGAAAGTGAAAAAAAACTAAACAAAACAAAAGAAGCGTGGGTAGATAGGTAAAGCATCATTATCATGAAAACCACCACCAGCACCACAAGAAAATCCCTCTGGAGAATAGATTAAATGAAACGTGGTGATAGCTATGGAACAAACAACAACAACACACTCAACAGACCATTCACGATGCGGACTGTAATCATCCTAGCATCATCGTATTATTTTCGTGCAGAAAAAAAAAATTGCTTCGGGGTGATGAGAATGATAGTGGCGTCGGTTCTGTCAGGACCTCTTTTTTATCTAACTTTTTCCATATTGCACACTAGTACCGTCATCATCTCCGCCAAAAAGAAACCAAGCTTGCTAGCGTTGTAATCACCAAGGTAACAGAGGTAGTCTAAAGACAGCATCCAAACAACACAAAAAAAACTAACACAGGATTGAAAGCTTCTATTGCAAGCATTTTTGTGGTAAACTCTTTTCGCCTTTGCTACAACAAAATCAGTTTTTTGGCAATAGACAAAAGGAGGGAAAAACTAGGGAATTAGAGATAACAGAAAACAAGAAAATTTTCTACGGGGATATGGACTATATCGTCATCATACTATTTACTTTATCTTGATGCATTATCCTTCCCTATTTTCTCGCAATTTTCCCTGTCCAAGTGCACATTATACTACCTAAATGAAAACTTTCTCCTAAGCTTATACTCTTGCTATCCTCTGCACATTTTTTGTAAAGGCTCATCTTTCTTTGGGGGGAAAGTGAAAGAGCGAACCACACGTACACTGAGAGAAAGTCCAATAACCATTACAAGTCGGACTATTTCGACGGGTTCTGATAATGTGAATTTTTTGTAGCACTTTTCTTTCCCTTTTTATCTATAGTTAATGCATAAGAAAGTACACTTACACTTAACTTTTATACATTTCTCCTCCTTGAGAGCTAATCCCGGCACGAAGTTGTCGACTCTTTGCAAGAAAAAGAGAGTGGAGGAGAATGTACTCACGTAAAGGAACTATGGATTCACGCTCGGAACGTTTTGCGAATATCTAGTAGCGGTGATGGTGGGTTCACTAAACTTGCAATAAAACAAGAACATCTTTAGGAATAAGAAAAAAGGGATTGGGGCTTTTCTATGCTCTTGCGAATGGGCATCTTGTTCAACAAATCGAATTCCAAATGATACTCTGTTCCTGTAAAGAGTCTCGAAATGAGGGGAAAAGTCTCGATTTCTTGTAAAACAAAAGCTTTAGGACAAAACGAGTAAAAATATTCCAAGATTCTAGTTCCTATACATTAGATGACTGGCTGAGGTTTGCTATAAAGAAATGTGCCACACATAAAGAAAGTTTTGAGGAAGGAATCATGTTTTTAACCATTTTCTACGAGCTGATCGGCTTCAAGTGCCAAGGCAAAAGAAGAATAAAAAAAACTGCAAGTTTTTTAAACAGCTCAACTTTTCCTTGGAAAGAGGAAAACTGTTCCCTTGAATTATAATGTTCGTGTAAGTTTTTCAAGTGTCCTCAAGGCTGGGAATAACATTTTTAGAAAAGATAGAATTGGTCTAATTTTCTTGGAAATAAGACAGTTTTTACATAAACAACTATGACATAAATACACTCATTCCCATGACGATAAAAGACGTAGATGGATGGGATGAGCAAGTTTTAACTGTTTGTTTAAAAGATATCACGTCAGCGATTCAGCAGAAACTTGCAAAACTAAGTCCAACAAGGCCAACGTATATGGAGCGGGTATTGTCAATATACTTTTGACAAGATATTTTGAGTTTATAAAACAACATTGTTTTTTTCTTGGATGACAACTGACAACACTCTACTTTGTAGCATTCAAAATGTTTGCTCAAGCTTGTGTGATACACTGACGTAGTCAGCTTGTTTAGCCAATCATTCAAAAACAAAACTGGCTTAAGCTGTCGTTTTTAACGTGGATATTATCACAAAATACAAACTACAAAGGCATTGACTGTATATTTTCTGACGTGGGTGGACTAAGCATAGTGCATCTTTTCTAACAATTTTGTATGTACTTGTTTTGTTGACTGTCTCTTGTACCACCGGAATTGCTGCCAACAATCCGTCAACTAAGATAAAAAACAACAAAACAAAAAACACGCCAGACCAAGCCAAAGGAGGGGATACGGGGGGAAGTAACCCAAGAGAGAAAGCAAATCAACTGAAAGCAAAACTTGTAAAGGAGAAAAAGAAGTAAAGTAAGGCAGTAGTGTAGCAAGTCCACAAAACATAATAAACTTTTTTCCCTAGTTATTTGGCATGCCAAGTTTTTTGCTGGTAAATTGGCTCAAAATTTAATTGACAAGACAGCAGAAAGTTGGTGCTCCCTTCTCGTTTATCATTAGTCAGTACATATTGAAAGAGGAGGAGAGTTGATGAAGCAGAAACAAACAGTCAACTGGAAACAAGGTTTGAAATTTGCTCCTTTGCTGGAAAAAACGTCACTTAATCTTTGACTTACTGTGAAATATTTTTCTGTTCTCTCTTCATATCCAGTTTTGTCGTTTTACAACACGTAATAAGTTAATTATGAAGCAGAGCTGACATATTACTTTCACGAAAGGTTTCTCTACCGTATGCACGCAATATACGCAAATATGTGTACGTAATTTGTTTTCATGCCAGAAAACTCATATAAGGTTACCGAGTACATTTCTCAATTTAACTTTTTTCGTGAGAAAATACAAAGAGACAATTATTTGTGCTTTCACTTTCTCCTCAAGATTTGCCTCTGCCGTGACCCAGAATGGCAAGGACTTTTCTTAGCTGAACGAAAAAATCTCTTGAAAAAACTTTCCTTTTTTTTACTAGAAATGACTCCTTTTGAGAAAGTTAAAAATACCATGGAATTTTAGCTTGCATAAGTATTGCAAAAGAGAAAATCTACAAAGAGCTTTGCTGATTTTAATGAATTAAGTTTAGTCTTTGTAGAATGTGACGAAGAGAATAATTGTAATGGAAGGTTGCTGAGTAACTGTTTGCTGGAAGTCAAGAGCAATGTCACTTGCCAGTGGGAAAAACAGTGCGAAATTCAACTTTACTTGATAAAGTCCACATGCATAGTGTCGCGAGACTCATTCAAGAATGGTACTTTCCCCATGGTCCCTTTTAAAATTATGATGTGAGCAGTTCATAATAAGAGGCAAGCACGTGTATATTTCCCCCGGAAGGACCCCACGTATAGTCGCCTGTTGGAATAATATTCAGTTTTGTAGGCTGTCTTCCTGAGTACTAAAGATAGAGAAAACTGCGCCTAGTTCGCCTGATCATTTCCGCTTTGTCCTCCAGTCAAAAAAAAGTAACCTATAAAAAGTGACTACACCCGCCAAAAACACAATGAAAATAATAATTTGTGATAATACCAACTGGAAATTAACCAATTTCGAGTTTCATATTTCATGGCTGATAGTAAGCCTTCAAGTCCCTGAAGCATAGTCATAGCAGAAGGAAGCCTTTTTTCTCCCTCTGCCTCTGCTGGCACACTACTCCTCTTAAAATCCACACCAAAAATGAAATTGCGTGAAAAACCTTTCTAACTGTTTTCTTTTTTCGGTCATTTTTGTACGCGGAATACATGTGATGTCTTGCAACAGTGGGAAAATATCGATCCCTTATATAGAAAATGTACCGCATCAACACTCGTTTACACTCCATGTGCATACATAGAAGAATGTTGTCGTCGTTTCTTTCATCTTAACTCGAGCACCAGCTTAGGCTAGCTTTTTGTCTAGAGTAGGAGTTCAAGAGGACTATACGCCGCTTATTAACCCAGGCCATCCCAAAGAAAATAGTTATTCAAGAGAAAACATTTTAGGAAGAGAGTATGCCCCCTATCTCTAGTCTTGATCAGGTTCCTTTTTTCTCCAGAGGAAAGCAAACAGAAGGGAAGCCAAAAAAGGAATAGTTGTGGGCTCATACATTCCTATGAAAAGAAAGTTATGTACATATTTATGTCCTCGTTTATGCTCTTGTTTCGTTAACCCTGTCCACTTTGGGAAGAATTAAGTGGGCAAGAGATATGAATATTACTAAGGCTTCCGCTTAAAAGTGAAGAGAATATTTAGTAGTCTCATCTTTCTCGCCTTATAACTCATCTTAAATTGAGTTTTCCAGCCTAGTCACGAACGGAAGGGATGTAGAGTATCATATGGGACGAAAGTGGGATGAAACAACTGAATAAGAATGTGTAACTTAGGAACAAAGAGGAAAGTACGACCTTGCCAATTCTTATGAAAAAGGACTTATACACTGTTTTTCTCTCTGGAGAAAGTAAACACTCACAAGTGAAGAAAAAACATACGAGAGTATTGAAGTATTATCTTTACCAAAGGATGACCATTGTTGACTTGATACTCAAGTACGTAGCAAGTCACTTGAGTGTATTAAACTATGTTTTTTAGAACAAAAAAAGTAGTACAGTGGACATATATTAACATGAAAAACTGCTTTTGGCAAGGAAAAGTATATTTTACAAGACATCTGGGACACAACGGAGGAAAAAGTCGATAATTTCGTTTTCTAACTTCCGTCTCTGCTCTTATTACAATGCTAGTCGCAGTTTAAACTGTTTCGTCAAAACTCGATTACCTTTCAATAGTTCATATTTGGAAGCTCCGG
>VICI01004484.1:0-10911 GCA_019593645.1 Akabosia matsudoensis
GCTATGTCAAGTCTACGCCATTTGCATTCAACAGTTTTGAATTATCATTACAATAAAAACAACTTGTACACGTTCAACTGAATATGCTTATTGTGCACCACAAGGTTCTGTGTGACGAAACCTATAAACCTTTACAAAGGATGAAGATCTATTTTTGATCACGACACGTACTCATGCACACTGTTCCGAAAAATTTCTCTGACATTCAAATACCTGCTTGACAAATCAAACACCTTAATCCAAAAAGCGTGTTGTTACTTATGACATGCTGGTCTTCCAAAAAACTTTTCATAAAAAAAATCTCACTTTATTCACGTGTTCATTTATATGAACCTACAAAACGCTTTGGATCACTGACACAACGGTTTCAAAGACTAAACGACCGACCGTGGTCTCAACCTCTCCTTTTAATCTGATTAACCTTTACGAAGACAAGTTGTTGTATCCACCAAACTCAACAAAAACTGAGCGACTAACTAGCGAATTGTTTCAAGTTGGTCATGGCGATGTTGGGCTTCACAAGCGGTAAAGAGTTTGTAAGGGAATTCATTTTTCCAAAAAGGAGTCGCATCATTTCGTCCTCTTTGACTAGTTCATGTCTGATGTTCCATCATGACTATGACGAATGGACTTAAACAGCGATGATGACGATACACCTTGGGCGAACGAAAAAGGTGAGGAGTATAAGTATGTGTATCTGACTATTTGAATACAAATCATTCTCAGGCCATAATTGTTGGACAGTAACAATCAAGAACAATGCCATATATAGATTTGAAAGACGTTGAGCAAATAAATAAAATCCAAAGCTGGTGTAACATAGTCATTTCCTCTTCACACTGTTGAAGGGAATACGTGAGTTGACGCCAGGATAAAAGTCACATTAATCAAACTAATTAAGTCTTCCTTTCCCGCCGCCAATCTTATTTAATGATGTTTAGTATTTTTATCTACTGTAAATCTCTGATCTGAAGACATTTATAACATCATATTTGCTTGCATTGTACATACAAAATAACTTCATCGGTAAAGAATGGAATCAATTAGGGTACGTATTAGGCTTTCATAACGTTATGCATCACAATTACAACTTTAATGTGGCGCCGTGTGTTTGGTAGAATTGCTTTTAAATTAGAAATTTTGATATCTCACCCCCTGTCGGTTGTCGTTCTTCAAAATCATACGCTATATTGATTGTAGCTGAGAGGCTTACACTCTATTACCAACTATACTCAGTTTTTTTTTCGAAATTTTAAACCCTTCATTTTCAGTTTGGTTGAGGGAATGTATTATAGTGTGGAATGGCAACACGTGCTGAATATACTTATATGAATGTTAATAATTGAACGCTAATAAACAATGTTAGAGAAATGTTAACTTGATTTATTAAAACAACTCGTGACTGTTTGACTCCTTCGACTCGGCAGCTTCATGCGAAAACATTTGACTGGGCTCCATCTATGAATGGCCACATCGATCTTCTAATCAATCTAGCAATCTTGAATGTTGAAACCCACATGAATGTCAAAAAATGTATTTACAGCTTGGGTAGATATCCGAATTTTTACTCAATTACAGGAATTCGTATAAACGATATTTCTAGGAATACGCTCTTAAACTTTGAAAAGGGCGAAAATGAAATGGCGGATGCCAGGAAGACACGAACATTTGGTATTGGACTACTCTATCATTATGGACATACTGAAGCAGTATGAAGTTGTCCAAACGCCGTCATAAATTGTTTGTCCAATCAATAAAATTAAAATTTTGCGACGAATCAAATCGTTGTGGTTTAGAAAATTGCAAGCCCAGCAACGCGAAAGCGCATGTCCGAAGGACACAAAAGCTACGGCTTTCCCTCCTTACTTTCCGAGTGAACAAAAATGCTGTACGTTTCAATAAATTGTTGGTGACACTGTTGAAAGGCAAATTACATAACTTGTGACGCATAAGGTTAAATTACTATGTATGGTCACCAGCATAAAAACCATTTTTGGCAAAGACCAGTTTACAGCCTTTCAAAATGTCAGGTTGAAACGTGTTAAAAAAAGCTTTTCGCGTGAACGCCATTTGCTTTCTCAAAACATACATTTTTTACTATAACTTGCCCGTAAAGTCTATTTGATAAGACTGATTATCTGTGCAGACAAATCAAATGTAAATTAGCCGACGTACCACATATTGCTGTTGGTGTATATAAGAATTGTAAAACACCCTGTGGTTGGGCAAGGAAAAGTGCGTCATTCAGAATTTAAAAAAAATAATGATAAAGATTATGCTTGGGTATACAGTCAACCTTATCCTGATTTTTTTTTCATTCTCAGGTAGCCTTGGCCATATCCAGTCTGTATTTCTTTTTATGATTTTTATAACAACTTTTATGCGTTTTTTTCAACGATTATGCTCTACACGTCAACCCCTGAATAGTGGTCATCAGTAAGAGAATCATAATACAAAGCTGTGACGTTGTATCGTAATATTGTACATAAAAATAGAGATTATGTCCTCGTCACCACATAAAAACCAATGGAAAAATGGTCAAGCGTAACCATACATCCATGTACTCCATACTCACGCTGACTTGCATAGTTTTGTGCTCTAGTCACTTTTGGCAATGTGCTCTATCCCCAAAATACTTTCAAATACAATAGAAAACTCAAAAGATGTAATTATATACTTACCCTTTGGACTGCTGCCTCCTCAGATTCCTCCTCATTGGACAAAGCAGTTAGGTCCGATTCCGAGAAACTTAGAGAACTACACGTACTACAGTCGGAAAACCGTCGTCTATGCTGCTGCACACTAAACTCTGCATCAAGCTCTTCAAGAGTTATGAATGTTTCCCCTTCCTCCAAGCACAAATCATGGTCACTAATTACAACTGAGGGAGGCCTCAAGAGCTTTCCGTCAGATCCTAATGGACCGAATCCGCTCACTGGTGTCGTAGGAGTCACAGGCACTGAGGAGCTTGAGGAAACGGGTGGAGGGTACACACTACCAGAGCAACTTGGGCCTCCTAACGAAGATGTCAGTGAAATTTGTTTGGAAGCGCATCCTCCATACGCAGGAGGAGATGTGCAACCGCTGCTACTCACACTGGGCGTATGACTACTTATACTTCTTCGAAACTTTTCTGGATTTATAGTCTGGAACGGGGATAGCCTGGCTTGTGAAACTAGAAGAGGAAGAGTAGGTGCCAAGGAGTGCAGTTGTCTATGATGGTGATGATGATGGCGTGGGGATCCACTACAACTTTTGTAGGAAGAAGCTGTTGAAGACGCAGAGGAGACGGCCGATGATGACGTGTCCTGAGGACACGAATGTCGGTACGATGAGTAAATTTTCTTGCTCGGGGAGGCATCGCCGCCAGTAGGCAAGCTGTCATTTGACCTATAGCTCTCAGTTTCCTCTGCACTTCCAACAGCAGAGTCATCAGATCGTTTTCTATGGCGGAAAGGTGTTGGGATTTGAAGTAGGTTTGGAGTTGACTTCACCCTCCGCATAGGCTCTCCACTTGATCCTACCCGTAACTCGACAAAGTTTGGCGTGGGGAGGACACCTGTACTGGGGCTTGCCTCCACCGATGAGGCTTTCGTAGGAGACAGCAGTTCAGAGTTGATAATACAGCATCCTTCGTCGGACTCATGGCACTTGAGTGAGCTATTCGCATCATCGATATAGTCATTGTTATCGTCACACATAGCAAACAAAAGATCCTCTATTTTCATCCTTGATTATATGAGATTATACTGGCACTTTGAAAATATTTCCAGCCGAGAAAGTAGTCGCAAGGCCGAGAAGACTCATTTGAGCTACTAACCAATTAAATTTATAAAACACGTATTTCACTAAAACGCAATAAAGAGATTATTGTCCTTGCTGGTTTTCTCTCGTGTAAAATACCTCAGAGCCGTGTGTGTGACGCGTTTATAGAACAAATAGTCATTAACTAACCACTCAGAAATGGGTTACAACTGCCTCTTCATTAGCTTAGTTGTCAGTTCATTGTTTCTCGTTTACAAAAATTTTTGCGACCAGACATAACCGCAAGGTTTATTGCTCATTAGTTGTTAATGATGAATTGGCTAATACTCACTTGAAAACGGTATTACACAAATTTTTGGAGACTTTTCTATTTTTACAGAGACATCTCTGAGTACACTATATGCACGGGTTCCATAAATTATGCTTGAAAATGGCACGGGTCACATAAATATAAAACCGCTCATTAGTTACTATTTTCCCTTCACAATTAAAATTTTGATGCAATGATCACTAGCGCTGAGTTACAAAAAACAAATACACCCGCCAGTTACCGAGCATGACTATTCTCCTGTCACTTATAAACCCATGACATAAACTATAAATTAGTACGTACAAAAAACGCCATATAAAAAGAAGGATACATAGAATTTTGAAGTTATTCTAAAAATTTCATATAAAATCGTTTCGAGGCAAAAAGTTCGTATTAAAAAACATTTTTATACGGTTTCCTTCTGGCCAGAGAGGTTTGCCATTGAAAATTATTCTATAGATCAGATCTTCTTTCCACTGAAATTAACTGAATACGGCTTGTATCAGGAATCAGCTTTTGTTGTATCATGAAATTGCAAAACTGTTATGAGAATATGGTACATTGTAGGTCATCCCATAAATCTTTCAAAAATTACACAACACTGACACACGGGAGTAAACTATATATATTCTTGTGTGGACTAGCAGGAAGTTTGCGAAAATAATTTTTGATAATCAATACAGGTAAAGCTTTGTGAACTCAAATTAAAACAGTTTGTATGAGTGGCGGAAACATTTTTCGTCGAGTTTCAAAATGCTTGCCAGCCAGTAACAGTCTTTGAATTGCGAATATCAATCAATGCGATTGTGTGACACGGAATGTTTTCTTGCAGAATTAGCAATTTATCACACGACAAGTTTCTAATAAAAGCTTCCTACTGAATGGATCCAAGCCAGGAGTTGTACACTAAGATCTCAAGTGAAGCGCGATATAAAAGTTTGCTAATCCAACAACGCGTGTATTTAAATGATGTACTGCGACAGGAGGCTTTATGTTTGCTAATGACGCGGGGTTATACAATGATTATGTTGGTGGATGGCTTGCTGATGATGACGATCTTTCATTTCTCTTGAGAGATTTTCTTGTATAGACGGTGATAATGAGATTGGCTTCTTTTGAGAACTAGTCGCTGTGAAATGTCCCCACGTATTTTGTGTACAGCCAAGCAAGACAGGACCACGATTAGTGAGGTGCTCTCTTTCACATGCAGCATTAACTGATCTGCGTCCATCACATGTGTCCACTATCATAATTCCAGTAGTTGCTCATAAAAAAAATCTTCCTTGGATGATAAAAGTTTGCTCGGCAATAGGAAAAACGCGAATCTAGAGTCCGTCTAAAAAGTAGAAAAAGAAAAATTCAGATTAGCATCTTATTTGGAGTAAACCGCGAGATCAATGCTTGAACTGACATCGGCTTTTTCAACAATCCTGTAACAGTAACAGTACAAAAAACAACAGTTCATCTTTTACGGCAGACACGCGGCCAACCACGTTAATCACAGTCGTCACTGTGCATATACGTGGATAAGTAAGAGGGCATAGGTTCAATGAAATGCCTTGAGCTTTCCATAATTTTTCCCCTGATTACTATACACAAGTCTTTCACATCACATATGACGTATTTTATAAGGTGCATTTTGGATACTTGATAGATGTAGAGTGGAGAAATGAGTCCACGTAAAAGTTTTAAAGAAGATACGCTATTTCTAGTGACATGACATAACAAAGTTTTAGCTTCCATATATGTATAAAAAGATTTGCTTTCTTCGTTTCATAAGAGGTTGTAGGTGATATTTGAAATATGCTTTTGAAGAATAATTTCAGCATCAACAAACATAGTCTCCACACGAGGTTAGCGACATGAGGAAATCTCAGAAAAAGATCTGTGGATTTGCATATCATAAAAATTTTGCGCACAAATCAGACCCATACAATGTACTATATACTATGTCGATGGTCTTCAATGTTGATATGATGAGAATTGATCGACTTAAGTTCGTTATGAATTTACTTTTAAAAGTCAAAGACATCTTTTGCTATCCCCCATCAGCGACAAAGTATTGCGAAAGTCGTAACAAAACTTGTCGGAAGCTCGTAGCTGCTCCGAATAACAAATGCGTAGAGTATGTTGACACACATGGGCACATGTTCATGCTGACTGTGATTACTTTGTTCATTTACAGATGAAAAATGTGTATAGCACACTTCTCATTTTAAATTGTCAAGAAAAGGTCTTTACATCTATTTTTTCGATAAGGGTTCAGTTCAGGACCTTTTGAACTAGGGCTCGGGCCTTATGACCCGAGAACCCTTCTCGATACGGCTCATTTAGCATTAGTTATGTAAATGTGCCCTAGTACAAATCTTAGATAAGGGTATGGCTAGGCACATGTGAGTGGTATATAAATACTTTGTGAAAGTACTCCCGCATAACAAATCAATCTCTAGTCCCATTTATGCCAACAAGAAAACATCTAGCAGGTCGTCTTCACTTTGTTTCAGAAAACAAGGAAACAATTGACTCATGAAAAAAAACCGTTTTTGTCCACTGAAATATAATGCACAAGATACTTGGCCATTACTTTTGCTTTTCATGAAATCTTAGCTGCGATCTACAGAAAGCGAAATGCAAAATGAAAACTGCAGGTTTTTTGCAAGTTGTGTGCTAATTCGATGGATTCAATTAAACAAAATGTCAGATAAATTTTTTAGCAGGAACTCAAAATATTTAACTGCTATATGATTAATTATTCACGATTCGTTAATTATTAACATAAAATATGTGCATCCTAAGAACGAACAACTCCAGCACCAGCAATGTATAAATGAATAGGATAAATGTGTTGCGAAAATTTCCGAATATAAACAAAAGCTACATCTTAGTGGTCCACAGACAAGGCTACTGCGGTCAAAACATAATTGCATGACGGTGTATTGTATGCATATGTAATTCTATAATTAGCACAGATCGCGTTGGAACTAACCACCAGTTGCGAAATATAGTCGTTTTCCACTAATAACAAATGGCTTTCCTGTGAATCCAGCACTGGAATAGGTTCTTACATAGAAATCGTACTGAGAATTCTTACTGGCCAGGAAAAGCTTCAAAATCATTACCATTTTTACCATTGTGTGAGAACAGAATTGGAAATCATGAAACCTGTTGGTTGGACAAGGATTACCTGGTACAGCAATTTTAAAAACTAGCGCATTCGCTAGGTATTGCATAAAAAACGAAACTTGCTTCACACAACTTTGTTCTATGAAAGTACACATAGGTCTTTCCCTTTCATTCCCTTGAATATGTAGCGACACTTTATATTGCTCGAGACAATTTGTGTGTAATCACCAAAACTGTTTTAGCAAACCAAATCCCAATAGCTTTGACAGTACTTTATTACGAAATTCCATTTAATTTTATAATACTCTGAAAAATCCTTCTTTACTCGTGAGAGTTGTCATCCACGTTTGTTTTCTTTGGAAAAATCCCCTCTCTTGTCTGTCTTCAGGAGCTGTCTGCAGTCTCAATACCGACAAAATCTTTTCATAAAGTGTGTTTTATAAGCGTTTCTTTTTGTATCAGGCGTATGGAAAATGCTGGATGACGAAACACCAAACAATAGAATAAAAAAAGGTATAAACCAGCTAATGGTGTTTCTTATTTTGGCATGTTCATATTTCGCATTCGTAAAAATTTTTCACACAGGAGCTTCATCTTTTTACTGCTCTCTTGACAAACTCATGCTGACTAGAACCATTTTGCAATGAATTGTAATGATGTACTTTAAAAATTAAAATATCATTATGATGACTCCGACTGCATCACATTTTATTGCTAAAGCTATTTTTTTCTGCAGTGAATACAAAACCGTCAGGAAAACACCCACACAAATAAACATTCCTACTTTCAACTTGTAACTAATTTTTACTAGTACAAATCATACCATGCATCAAATCCCCTGTTTCAAATCCACATTAACAACACCACTGCACAAATCCATGAGGGCAATTTGTTTTCCTCCAGAAAAAAAATCACTGCATAAATGCCTGCCTTTCATTTTTGTTTTCATATAGTGACAGTTGTATCCATTTTCCACGAGATTTTGGAAACTTTTCTGTTTCATATACGAAAACTTAGTAACTTCAACACATAAGAAATCACTGCCACATCCACTTCTAAAACTAACTACAAACATATGACAGCCAAGTTTCAGCCCCTGTGTTTACTCGTAAGCAAACAAAATTCTTTTTTTTTTGTTAAAATTACAGAAGAGCTCATATTTTTTACGTGCTCATCATATTATATTATTTTTTCCCATTTTAAACACGACCGTCATGTGTTTGTTGTGCGCATTCATCCCAGTCTGCGACTAGAGATTATTTTTTTTCATGTAAATACACACGAGTAGAGAGGAGACCAGCGAGCAATATAAGCAATCACGACAGGACATTGCATTTATTTGATAACTTTACTGGTTCACTATAATATTCATTATGAAGATGACTGTGATGCAGGCTCTTTTTTGTCAGACTCAACGCACGTACCGTCACAACCACGATACAAGTACACAAACATACACCCTCGTCACTAGCCTTTTCTGAACAAAATCTATATTGCTTTTGTTAAATAAAAACACAATTTTTAACAAGCAAGCTCGAAGGAAATGGAGAGGCAGAGAGATGAACGAAAGCCCAACTAAAACGTGTGTGTAACACAAAAATTTTTATGTTGCGAGCTCAATTTGATTTGTTGAATACGAAAACCCCTTTAAAGCAAAGTGCATAAAAATATATTGGTTGTACCCACTGAAATGTGAAAAAAAAGAACTCTCTAGACAAGACAAGGATAACTTTTAGCACTTGCGTTTACTGCATAAACCTCTCTTGTTGAATTTTACAATGCGCCTTTCCTACCAGAGAGGTTACAGGATTGAATTTTATCATTGTAACGAAAAACGATGAGGACTTGATTGTGTAAAATAATATGCTTCAGCTAAACAACATCAACATCCCACTAAAAGTAACCAAAACCAAACATTCATCAAACGGAAAATTTAATAGTATTCTGCCTGTTTGCGGCAACACTGCTCATGTGAGTTAGAATACCAACACCAACCCTCATACGTTTAACATTTTTTTTGCATGTAACCAACAATCTCTGTGTTGTAGGGCAATACTGTATTGTGTTCACAATCTTTTAGCAGTGTTGGTGGAATTGGTATGAATCAAATCATCATATATTTTGCTACATCTCTCATGAATGAAAAAAGGGCTGTTCTCGAAAGCCTATTTGCGATTGCCGTCATCCTCTCGTATTCACCTAGAATGATGCGTTTCAGCAACAGGTGAACTCAAATCTATTCTGTAACCCTGCTACTTGAAAAACATTTCATTTTTTGACTTCCTCTATCATCACGAGGGAACGTATAAGTAAAGAGAAAAAATGTGTCAGGAAATATGTGACCGCGTCTTGTTGGAGGTGGAGGGTTACTCTTTCTTACATTCTTAAATACAAAAGACTTGGTGGAAGAAAGAAGATGAAAAATTGTTTATAGGCAGCTCATTGTTGTGTGTAGGGGCGGCTCTATGAGTGGCAGTGGATATACGACCGTTAAAAATAATCTTAAGGAAACTTAACCTCAATGCTAGTCTGTCTTGATCCTTTTATAGCGCAATTGAAAGTCCATGAAACTCTAGAATGAGAGGCTATTCTGAAAGTAGACAGTTATTCTGTTTGTGCCACTTGAGTCGAATTACATTTGTGCGTTACTTTAATGATCCGCTTGATGTTTATTGCAGATCAATGCATCATCAAAATCATATAAAATCGTTCAAGATTTCATATGCAAATTTATTTGCTTGTTTGGTCGACCTTGCCTATATAAACGAGAAAAAAACGTGGTAAAATTTGCTGTAGGTTGTATTGCACGCATATAACCAGATTATTATGTTTTTATAAGTGGAAGAACAAGCTTAAAGTTTTTCAAAATCGGAATACATTTGAATCTAAAGCTATAGATCCTCGGTTGTACAAATTTGGTTCATCGAAAAAAAAGAAGATTAGAATGCTTTTACAAAGAGTGCACAGATTTACATTTCTCCTTTACATTTCGCTAACAGGCAGAGTTTGACTCTTGCGATTTGACCATTTCTTCTTTATCTTTAGAGTACATGGAAGGTGTGCATTGGCAAAACATGATTGGATGGAGGTTAAAAAAAGACCTTGCAATAGATTTGCCAAGATGCTGGGCTAGTTAAACAGATGCTTAACATTAAATTTAGTAATTATTATTATTATTAAGATCCGTTTTATTCGAAATTCAGTTTGCTTTCATACATGATTGTCTGGTTAACTTATTGTATACACATTGTAATGTAGTCTTGCATGTAATTGTCTAATAATGTGAGATCTTGTAGCTATCAGTTTGATTTATGGACTTTACTAATTTCGAATAGTATTCATGAACTGATGGCAACTGCTTCTATACCTGAGAATTTTCTCTAAACTTGTTCTCGTTAAAAGCACTCATTTTAGTTGGAAATGGCAGTTCACGGAATATAAGATCATTTAAGAAAGCATACTAAACATTTACCTGTTTTATTACATTATGCATTCTCATCTGTCAAAGGTGAGTCTGATTGGCCAAGGAATTCCGTATTTTTTTTCTACAATATGCGAATTGCGATGGGATTCCATTCCAATCCATCCGAATCTCTATTTTGCATGCAAGAAATGTTCTAACACATAACAGGTAGTAGTTAAGTGGAAAAGAAATCATTATTATGGAGCTACTTTGTATTTCAATAGTTCATGTGGTCATAATCACTAAAATT